>VDFB02087123.1:0-26449 GCA_007258455.2 Sequoia sempervirens | reverse complement strand
GAAAGTTGGAAACTCTTATTCGACGAAAAGGGTATCCAGAAATACAAAAACATCTACAAAAAGAAAACAACAGGAACAAAAATGGAAATCATCTTTTTGGGTGATGCAAGATTGCCCTCACACCACTGGATGCTCCTGCATCAAAATAGGTCTCAGAGAAGTGGTTTTGTCTTGCCGACAGGGGCTCTTCTTCAATGGGTTCTCGGGGAGTGTCTTACCAAACATCACATCTGGGGTTTCACTTTGGCCAAACATAATGTATTCGGTATATAGTCTCACCGAAGAGTTTTTTTCTCACCGATCGATGCACTGAATGTCTTATCGGCATAAGGTTACTACTTTGATGAAATGTTATAACAACTCTATAGTGTCTCACCGACTCATAGTAGATAAAGTTTTTTTTGGTATGACAAAGTAATCTTTGAGAGGTCTCCCAGACATTGATATGTCTTGACGATGCATAAAACAAAAGGAACATTTTGGTATGACTCATGTGCATCGAAGAAAGGTCTTGGCAAATTCAATTTGTTACACTGACTGAAAACATAAAGGTAGACATTTCGGTAAGAGCTAGGGTTTTTGGCGAGAGGTCTCAACGAGTGACCTTCGGTCTCGCTGATGGAACATAAAGGGACTTTGTCGGCATAGGATCTGACTTGTCTCAGTGACACACAAGATGGTGAGTGATCTTCGGTGAAACAAAATCTTATCTATATGAGATCTACCTGAGAACGATATGTTACGGCGACAAGTTTGATCACGGGGGCTCTCGACAAAACAAAGACTTGTCTATGAGAGGTCTCTCTGATATCGTATGGTCACAGCAATAGTGAATGAAACAAAAGTAAAATCTCAGTAAGAAGTTTCCTCATATCTCAGCAAATGAATAATACACTATGGAAGCTTATCAATGAGACATAATGTATTTGTTATGACTTCTCCTAGACTTTGATGTGTCACAGTGAAAGCGAATAGAACCAAGGGGATGACTAACAATTGAATTAGGGTTGAATGTCTAGCATTAAAGTTGCCTTCGACATACTATTACATCGATTGAAAAGAAAGTTTGTTAGGGTAAGCTTTTTGAGTTTATTCTTTTAGTTGGATATCGAACCCTAGCCTAGCCGCCATCATAAGAGAGTTTCATAAACTGTTCTTTACTATTGTTGTTGGCTATAATGGAATTGTCAGGATGAAATTCATTTTTGGTTCAAAAATGAATGGTATGGCTACTATGTTTGATGCGCCTCTTTGGCTAGAAGCTCGACAGTGGTTGATGGAGCCATGGGAGTTGCAGATTTTTTTGGTATTTTTATTTATGTGTTTCATGTTGCACATACTAATTTATAATCACCATTTTCTTTAACTGCTCTCTGCATCTTAGTTATTAATGTGACAAATGATGCCCTGACTGAGTATTGTCATTCATGCATTAGAGGTTATGATTTTCTATGGTGGGCAGTTGTGCTTTTTATGCAGTAAAATGATCTCATATGTTTTAGATTTGTTGAGAACGACTCTTAGTTGGGTTGGTTGTTCATCCGTTACTCCTAAAGACAGTTACCTATCTAGAAGATGTATAAATAGAAGTAGAAAACTCTTTTCTGCTACTATTGTTGTGATTATGAGATTATCATTTCTTGGCTGTATGAAAATGTATTGAAATACTCTATGTTAAAATTAAAAAAAAAATGCAAAGATATATTGTAAACTTTCTTCTCTATGTAGTATTTTAGGGATTCAATTATTGAATCTTTAAGGTATTATGTAGATGAGAAAATAGAGAAATATGTGCTTGACTGAAAAGAGAGAAATCCTCTGAGCTATTATTTTTGTTCAAAACATTTTGAGGGGTTGGTACTCCTTGAGATAGATATCTCTAAACAAGGGGTTGGTGCTCCTTAAGTGGGTGCTCTAAAAATGGCCTATAAGGCATTGTGAATAGTTGATTAAAAGATTAATCCTGCAAGGCATTTCTGGAGTGGTTTTTATACCCCAAGATGGTTTTCCACTCAGAAAAATCTTGTGTCTCTTTGTTCTTCTGGGTTCTCACTGCTTTACTGTGTTGTTGTTGTTTCAGTTCTCTATTGGGTCATTACTTTTCTCAATTATGTTTATGAATGATTACATTCAACTCATGAATGCATTAATCAGAGTAATATTGAGATCAAATCTGAGTTGTGTGTTTGAATTTTTAAAAATTGGTCAAATCTGTTAAGACACTGATTCACCCCCCCTCTTAGTGTCATTTTAACTCCAACAATTGGTATCGGAGCGTAGGGTCATCTGATAGGTTTTAATCACCTTGGATTGATCTTGGTCTTGGAGTTTGTTTTAATGGCACATTCTCAAGATGGTGCCTCTATAACCAGAGCACCGTTATTGGATGGAACAAATTATGTGTTCTGGAAAATTAGAATGGAAGCTTTTCTTGTTTCTTTTGATGTTGATGTTTGGAGCATTGTTTTAACTGATTACAATGTCCCAGCCACTATTTCCACTAATCTTGCTGAAAAAAAGAGGTATGAAACAAATGCTAGAGCTAAGCATGCCATCTTGTGTGGGTTAACTAAAGATGTGTTCATTAAAGTCATGCATTGAAAATATGCTCATGAAATCTGGGAAAAACTTGAAACTATATATCAAGGGAATGAGAAAGTCAAATAGTAAAAAATCATTACTCTCAAACATCAGTTTGAGGAGATGAAAATGAAGGATGATGAAAAAGTGGCTGAATATTTCCTAAGAGCTGATGAAGTCGTCAATGCAATGAAAGTTCTAGGTCAAGAGGTTAATGAATTTGATGTGGTCACAAAGGTTGTTAGAACCTTACCATCCAAATTTGAATCTAAGGTTTCAGCCCTAGAAGAAAAGAAACACTTTGATAAGCTTACCTTAGACAGTTTGCAAGGAATACTTACTGCCTATGAAATGAGAACTAGCAAAAACATTTCAATAGGAAAAGAAACTACCTTTAACATTGAAAAGAAAGAAAAAGTCGAAGTCAGTGAATTAGAGTTGTCTGATTCTAAAGAATCCCATTTTACTAGAAGAGTTAAAAAGGGATCAGGAAAATATAAGGAAAAAATTCCCTTTAAATGTTTTAATTGTGGCAGAATAGGTCACTTTTCTACAAATTTTCCCAATGATGATCAAATCTATGACAAGACAACTGAAAAATAGCCTAAGAAGAAGGCTTTCAAACCTAAATGAAACTTCAATTTCAAAAAGAAGAATAGTTTGTTTAGTAAGGATGAATCTGATATTGAGTATGAAGAGTCATCAACTGAAGAAGATGAAACTTTGTTCATGGATTAAATTACTCAACAAAATGATTCAAACACCATTTACATTGAAGAAGATGTAGTAGACCTTGAAAGTGAGCTGAAATGTGCTTTACAAGAGGTCAGGAAACTCAAAAAACAAGTTCTTGCTCACGAACATAAACCAGATCAAGAAATGGTCTCTTGAAAAACTCAACTTGAAGAAGCTAAAAGAGTTGAAGACTATCTTCAAGAGACTGTAAGCAACAAAGATCAAGAAATTCAAAAACTGGAACAAGAAGTAGTCCTTCTAAGGAAGGAAATTGAAAAATATGAAAGCACTCAAAAATTGAATGAGATGCTCAGCAAGCAGAAGATGTATAAAGATAAAACTGGTGTTGGTTTTGAAAAGGGTGAATGCTCAATTGACAATGCAAAACAAAATCCATCTCCTGAAATCAAAGGTTCAAGTTCAAATCACTCAGAATTTGGTAAGAATCATGTTCAATTTTTAAGAGGTAATAGACCTTCTTATAGAGTCAATCCTTTCTTCTATCGTTATTGTATTTTTTGCAACAAATTTGGCCATAAGGTGAGAAATTGCAAGCTTATGAATCCTAGAATACCCAGGTTTGGTCTTAGGCAACACTATAGTTTTGTTAGACAGATCAGATGTTTTAAATGCAATGCTTTGGGACATTCTACCAAAAAGTGCAGAACTGATCTGCAATCTAAACAACAGAAAATTAAAATGGTTTGGAAACCTAAGACTGTTAACAACAATGAGCAAACTATGTTGGTTCAAACTACTTTTCATTCCAAGAAAAAGGACTTATGGGTCCTGGAAAGTGGATGTTCTAACCATATGACTGGTGAAAAAGATATGTTTATAAATCTTGAGGATTATATTGGCGGATATTGTTAAGTTTGGTGATAACTCTGGTATTCAAATTAAAGGTAGAGGTTCACTTCTTCTGAATGGAGACAATCCTATCTATAATGTGTACTATGTGGAAGGTCTCAAACACAATATTCTAAGTGTTAGTCAAATCTGTGATAGTGGTTATCATATTATTTTCACTTCGCGGGGATGTGAGATTAAGAACAAGCTTGGAAAGGCTATTGCAGCTGGAAGGAGGACAAAAGTAAATGTGTACAATCTTCTCAACACATCAAGCAATGACAATAATCAAAGTATGTGTTTAATGGGCCAAATTGAAGAGAGCTGGTTATGGCATAAAAGATTAGGACACATAAACTTTGAAAATATGGTTAGAATTAGTAAGAATTAGAATGTTAGAGGTTTATGAGTTCTTAGCAAGCCAAAAAACTCTATGTGCAAAGAATGCTTAAGTGGTAAACAAACTAAAATCAGCTTCAAAAGAAAAGAACATTCTTCTTCAAAACCTTTACAACTTGTGCATACTAATTTATGTGGACCAACTAGAACAAGGTCTATTAATGGTGAAAAGTACTTTATGTTGTTTGTGGATGATTATACTAGAATGGTTTGGGTCACATTTCTTAAACACAAATCAAAAGCTTTTGAAAGGTTTAAAATCTTTCATAAATTGGTTGAGAAGGAATATGATTTGAATCTTAAAATGTCTATGATTTGACAAAGGAGGTGAGTTCACCTCTCAAGATTTTATTGATTACTGTGAGTAGCATGACATTAAATGACAATATGCTACAACAAAAACACCTCAAAAAAATGGGGTAGTTGAGCGTAAGAATAGAACTATAAAAGAAATGGCTAGAACCGTGCTAGATGAAGCTAAGTTGTTTGATATGTATTGGAAATAAGTTGTTCATATAGGTGTATACATTTTGAATAGAGTGTAGCTTAGGGTGAAATCTAAACACACTCCTTATGAACTTTGGTATGGAAAAACTATTTCTGCCAAATACTTTAAATTTTTTGGAAGTAAGTGTTTTATCAAGAAAGATGATGATAACCTTGGGAGCTTTCAATCAAAGAGTGATGAGGGTATCTTTTTGGGATACTCAACTCACAACAAAGCTTATAAATTCCTTAACAAAAGGCTTAACAAGATTGTTGAAGTTGTGAATGTAAATTTTTATGAAAGATTACATTTATATGCTGACATCTTGCAGGATAATGAGGAAGAACGGCTTGAACTTGAATCAAATTCACAAGAAGTTGAAGTAACAAAGTCTATTGCTGAATCAACAAGCCCTAAAATTGAAAAAGCAAGTCCTGAAAAGGTTGCATCAATTTCTCCTTTGAAAACTCTAGCTAAATATCACCCTAATGATCAGATTATTGGGGATAAAAATGCAGGAGTTCAAACTAGAAGAAAGGCTACAAAATCTGACGAAAAGCCACAAATTGCTTTCTATCTAGATACTTAGTTTGAGCCTAAATTTTTTAATGAAGCTCTCACTGACTCATTATGGCTTAATGCTATGCAGGAAGAAATTGATCAAATTGAGAAAATCAGACTTGGGAGTTAGTCCCAAGACTGGATGACAAGAATGCCATTGGAGGCAAATGGATTTACAAAAATAAGCTTGATGAAAATGGCAATGTTGTTCGTAATAAAGCATGATTTTTCTGCAAAGGCTATGCTCAACAAGAAGGTATTGACTTTGGTGAAACCTTTGCACCTATTGCTAGACTAGAATCTATCTGAATATTCTTGGCTTATTTTGTTTACAAAAACTTTATTGTTTATCAAATGGATGTCAAAACTGCCTTTTTGAATGGCTATTTAGATGAAGAGTTCTATGTTGAACAACTTGAAGGATTTATTTGTAAAGATAACCTGATCATGTTTACAGATTGAAAAATTCCCTCTATGGCTTAAAATAAGCACCTAGAGCTTGGTACTCTAGGCTAGACTGTCATTTGCTTTCAAATGGTTTTGTTAGAGGAGGTATAGACAGTAATCTATATGTTAAATTTGAAGGTTCTGATACTTTGGTTGCTGAAATTTTCCGTTGATGATACTATCTTTGGATGCAATAATGTTTCTTTGAGTAAGAAGTTCTCTCAGCTAATGGAATATGAGTTTGAAATTTCAAATTTAGGAGAATTAAATTTCTTTCTGGGTCTTCAAATCTCTCAATGTGATAATGGGATATTTCTTTCTCAAACCAAGTATGCTAGAGAGATGCTTAAGAAATTTCAGATGGATGAATGCCATCCTATTAGTAGTCTAGTGGTTACTGGATGCAAACTTACTAAGGTTGATGATTCTCTTGATACAAATCAAATTGAATATAGATCAATGATTGGTAGTCTATTATATTTAATTGCTTCTTGACCTAACATCATGCAGGTAGTTTGCACTGTTGCACAGTTTTAGGCATCACCTCAAGAATCCCATGTCACTATTGTTAAAAGGATTTTTAAATACATTCAGGGCACTCTTGATTATGATCTTTGGTATCCTAGAAGCAATTATTTCTCTTTGATTGCTTACACTGATGCTGATTGGGCTGGTTGTTTAGATGATAAGAAAAGCACTAGTGGTGCTGCATTCTTTCTTGGTGATCGTTTAGTGGCATGGAACAACAAGAAACAAGTATCTATTTCTCTTTCTACTGCTGAAGCAGAATACATTGCTACCACTTCATGTTGTACTCAAGTTCTTTGGATGATCCAAACTCTATTTGATATGGGTATAGAAGTTCCTAAACCTATTTCTATTCTCTGTGATAACACTAGTGTGATAAATATATCAAAAAATCTTGTTATGCACTCTCACACTAAACATATTGCTATCAAGTTTCACTTTCTTTGAGAAAAGGTACTAGCTAATGATGTCTACTTACAGTTTTTTGGTTCATAAGATCAGATGGCTGACATTTTTACTAAGCCCTTAGCAAAAGAGTTATTTGAAAGGTTGAGACTTCAATTGGGAGTTATCTCTCAATCGTTACTTCACTAAATCTCCAAGCTACTACTTAGGGGGAGCATGCTAAATATTTTCATTCACTTACAACTCTCCTACAATCTTGGTTGTTGCACTGTTACTCTTTTTGCAGCTATTTCTCACGATATTTTGGTTGGCTTCTCAATTATGTTTCATGGCAATGCACATTCTTCTCTTCTATGCTTTTTCATTGATGAAAAAAGGGGGAGAGTCATTTTTTTTTCCATCAAGGACAAAGGGGGAGTTTGTTGGATCTCAGTTGTGTTTATGGTTTGTCCTTGATGTCAAAATCTCTTTCAGTTGGTTCTCTTTGATGATCAATCTCTGTTTGGATCCTTATGCTTTATTATGGCACTTCCTTGATGATTCAAATTCATTGTGATGAGAATTCTGGTTCAAGTTATGAATGCTATTTCTTTGACTGACAGAGTTTGACAACTGGTTTCTTTGACAGGATGGTTCTCTTTGCATATCATAGGTGTATTTCAAATGATTACAAGCCATTTGATTACATTCTTTGACATCACATTTTTTTTGAAGGCATTATATTTACCATGGTTCTAACATCTCATTTGTCTAATGGTATTGGTTGTTTCTCATGGCATATATTCATTTCTATACACTAAGAGTCAACATGTTTTTTTTCGGGCTTACACATATCAGCATAAGTTATACCGTTGGTATGTGGTCACAGTGAAATTGCTTTGTCTCATCGATCGGAGGTTGAATGGGAACATATCGATAAGAGTTTAAGGCTTTGGTGAAGGGTCTTATCGAAAAGGGTTATTTCTCACCGACTAAGACATTTGGAGGTTCATTGACAAGAAATGGGTGGTATCATAATAGGTCTCGGTGAAGTGGTTTTGTCTTGCTGACAGGGGCTCTTCTTCAATGGGTTCTCGGGGAGTGTCTTACTGAACATCACATCTGGGGTTTCACTTGAGCCAAACATAATGTATTTGGTATATAGTCTCACCAAAGAGTTTTTGTCTCACTGACCGATGCACTCAATGTCTTATTGGCATAAGGTTACTGCTCCGGTGAAATGTTATAACGACTCCGTAGTGTCACACCGACTCAGAGTGGATAAATTTTTTTTGGTATGACATAAAGTAATCTCTGAGAGGTCTCCTCGACATTGATATGTCTTGGTAATGCATAAAACAAAAGAAACATTTTGGTATGACTCATGTGCATCAAAGAAAGGTCTTGGCGAATTCGATTTGTTACACCAACTGAAAACATAAAGGTAGACATTTCGGTAAGAGCTAGGGTTTTTGGTGAGAGGTCTCAACGAGTGACCTTCGGTCTCGCCGATGGAATATAAAGGGACTTTGTCGGCATAGGATCTGACTTGTCTCAGTGACACACAAGATGGTGGGTGATCTTCGGTGAACAAAATCTTATCTATATGAGAGATGTAGTGTCCCTCCAGTTCAGACATACTGTTAGATTTGATTTTGTTTGATAGATTACTTTGATACTATGTTGTTTCTGTTCAGAGGAGATTCTAGATACTATGTTGTTTTGATTTTTCAGATGATACATTAACATCCTGGTTATTTGATTATGTTGGTTCGATGATACTGTGATAGTTATATTCATGTTATAGCTTTTTGGTTATGATTATTGCTTATGTTATCATATTGTTATGATTGATTTTGCTCGTTTGTGTCGATGGATAAGACAGTGTAGCATTACTCCTTCGTGAGTACCCTGCTACGCTGCAATTCTTATTCACAGCGTGTTTTCTAACATGAGATTATATATATACATGTGTTAACTTTGATGTTTTTCCTACAGACACAGGTACCGGGTAACAGCTCCACCTGCTTGTCAGGTCTGAGTGTACCCTAATCCATTATTAATATGTTGTCGGAGGTATTGGCAGGTCCGTTTTAACCATCGTTCGTTTTCAAACGAGTATCTCTGTGTTTCCCTGTGTAGCCCAACTTGTCTTGTCATGTTTAAATGTATATTGTTATGTGTTTGCGTATTTAATATCGATTTTATTAAATGTTTATTTATGTTTATGCAACGTTTGTGATTTAATTTATTAAATTAAATTAAATATGCTGTTGAATTTATCAGTGAAAGTTAATTCTTTGAAATGTTTTAATTAAAATAATATTATTGCTGATATAAATGTGCAAATTGAATTGTGTGAAAAAGATATTTTTAAAACAAGATATTTTGATGAGATAAGAATTTCTGATTATAGTTAATGGACTGTTATGATATTTTGAAGGATTAGTTGAACTGAAAGAGTTATTTTCAATGCAAATTGAATTGCCAGTTAAGTTTTTGTGTTTGAAAGTGGAATTGCATGAATATATAATTTTTGGGATTTTGGAAAAAGATTGTGCACACATTCACGGGAAGAATTTGACGGCAGTAATTTTTAAGCAAAAAATTTCAGCAGAGAAATTGTTTCAAGAGAGTTTCCTTTAGGATTTTATTTTGACGTGTAATTCGGACGCTGAGATCATTGCAAATTCTTCATTGAAAGCTGGTGATTTGTCTTCAGAGGATCATATTTCAGCCAGATTTCGTGTTTTTACAGGTTCTCTTCTGATTTCAAGTTCTTGAATTTAACTTCTGGAAATTTATTGAAGAAATTCTTCTTTTTTCTGAACCTGCACATGTAACAGAATTTGATTAGGAAAATAAATAAATATAATATAATATAAATGAAATTAAATTAAATTGGATGCAATATCATATTCTGGTTCTTAGACTTGATTTCCCTAAACTTTTGCCGTATTTAGAATCTTTCTGTCGTATGAATCAGACTCAACCTATAGCTAATTAAAATATTAATCTCTTGAAAACAACTGATGTCGGCAGTTTTGAAGGTTTCTAATTTTATAAATTAATAAGAGGGAACAGTGTTAACCATTTCATGTGTCCAGAAAATAGATGTTATTCAAACTACTATAATACGCTGCATATCCTTAAAGATTCTGCCATTTTATAGTCTTAAGAAATCAGAACACCGTGTGCATGTAAAGTATTGTTTCTTGAAAAGATATTAATCAATACAGTTCTATAGAGTATATGATTTTCCTATGCCCTCAGCTTGTTCCTCAATTTTAATTCGGTTCTTGATATGGTGGTCGAAATTTTGATTTATCCTTGATTTGTCGATTTACTTCATTTACCGTAGTAGTCCTCGTCTAATGAAATTCAGGCAGATTCTGTATAATCCTAAGCCAAAAGATTTATTTTATGCTGTATGTTTTGCTGCGCAGTTCCCCGAATGTTTTATAGTTCTATTTCGAATCAGAAAGTTTATATTTAAACTTAAATTGCGGTATTATGCTATCTTCTAGCATGGCACGCAATGTCAACATAGAGGGTAGTTATATTATAAGTAAAGATTATAGCTTTTCTCTGCCCTTAGAATTTAATTTTTCTTCTGTACTAGTGCGTTAGGGTGCGTCTTAGTTGCTGATGACAAATAGAATATAGCTGTACAAAATAAACCTTCATAGATGTCTCTGACAGTATTTCCGCTGAAAAATCTTTTTCCTGTATAGCAAATATCTGATGATAGTTGTCTAATGATATTAAATTCTTTGCATGGCAATATCTTATACTGAGGCGTTAGTTTCTGCCAGTAATTTAATGTGAATAAACTGCATAAGATCACCTTGTGTTTTCTGCATTTGGCTTCAGCTGATATTTCAGTGGTAGTAGATTCCGCGCCCTTCTCTACTTCTCTGACCATAATCTGAACCTTAGTTTTGCCTGCTACTTCGAGTATTCCTATTTTCTGTATGTAAACCTGTTGATATGATGCATGGCGGCTAGTATACTGAGAGTTAACCGTTGTCTGAAAATATCTATTTGAAATTTGCGGTGTATATCTTAATGTTTCCTACGAGAACTTTGTGGTCTTTAAGTGAGTTATTAACGGGGAACTTTTAGTTTAAGTTTTGATTACTTACTCTTCTAATTTTCAATTTAGGCACGTAATAAGAGTTGCGTTATTGAAAGTTATGCAAGACCAATTAATATATATATATATAGATAGTCTTTGATTTATCATATATATATTTGTAGTTGTTCTTTAAACTACTCATTAAATCAATTTGATAATTTCACACTTATATGATTTTCTTTTAAGAATAATCTTTATGTTATGGACATTTGTAAAATTGAAATGCGGATTATGGTAATAGTTAAAAGAGTATCTTTTATGGTTGTAGGTCAATTAAGTTGATTTGAGGATAAATGTGAGATAAGCACTAACGTGCTAGTTTTATGTATAGTTGCAAGGTTTATATATAGTATAAGTGAGGTTGTTAACTGAAATTTTATTGCTCAATTATGATAATCTTTATTGTGAGAGTTAAATTTTGCACCTTATGTTGTTTATTTTTGAGATATTTATGAGATTACAATTGTTTTATGTGGGGAATACAACTTCGTATTATTTTGTGGTTTTCGAAGTGACAAACTAGAGATTTTGTTTTGCCTCTAGTGAAGGATGTAAACATTCTATTTCGATTTTTGTGCTTGATAGCTACCCCTAGATTGATTTTAAGTTGAGTCATGATTTAGAGAGAGTGGCTTACGTTAGGGGCCGAAATCCGGAAGTGATTGTCTGGGTAACCTAACGTAGGTGAGATAATTAAGTGATAACCTAATTAATATATTAGGGGTTTGGGTAGTTCTAAACACTAAATCAGATAATGATATGCCTCGTCTATTTCTTAACGCTCGTTTAGGTTGAGAAAAGGCTGAGAAGGCCTGGAATGGCAAGTCGCCATCTTGTCCTCTTGAAAGATGTGTCGACGCCGCATTAGTCTACATAGGGGCCGGGAATCGGTAGAGACTGCTAGGGTAACTCTTGGTGAGGGCCGGTAGTCTAGGAAGATTCGCCAGGGTAACCTATCCTGACAATGCGATGACACTCTCTTAGTCTATTTCATGATGGTGTTTCTTTTGTTGAGATTTCGATTTAATGTGACTTGATACTGTGATTTCATGCATTTTGATTGTAAATGTTATGTCGTATAGTGAATTGTAAACCCCATATAGTGATGTTTTGTTTGCTTTGTTTGTGGACCTGTCAGTATCTCCTAGCACGGAGGGAGTGGACCTTTGGGTTCCATGTGGTCGGGAGGTAACCGTGCTACACCTATCTTATAATTTTCTTGCAGATGATCCTAAGCTCGCAGCATATTTTAGTTACTATTTTGTTCGTGACTGATGATGCAGAGCTTGTTCATGGATTTTGTACCAGATCCCTTTTGAACACTTAATGTTTTGTAAAATTACCTCTTGTGTAAGAGAGTACAGATTGTACCATCTTTGATGTATGGAGATTCCTTGAAATCTCGTTTTATGTAAAATGGACATTTGAGATATTTTATCGTATGTAAATTTATAACTGGATCTTACATGAAATCAAATTTGTACTTTTGGATTGATTATCAATTGTGATTAGATAACTTATTAAATTTATGTAACAACGTCTTAGATACTTTATAACATATGTAAAGACATTAAAAAAAATATTCTGTTAACTTTGTACTTGCTCTTTGTTATATTGTAACTAAGTCGGGGCCTTACAAGATCTACCTGAGAATGATATGTTACGGCGACAAGTTTGATCACGGGGGCTCTCGACAAAACAAAGACTTGTCTATGAGAGGTCTCTCTGATATCGTATGGTCACAGTGATAGTGAATGAAACAAAAGTAAAATCCTGGTGAGAAGTTTCCTCATATCTCAGTGAATGAATAATACACTAAGGAAGCCCATCGATGAGACATAATGTATTCGTTATGACTTCTCCCTGACTCTGATGTGTCACAGCGAAAGCGAATAGAACCAAGGGGATGACTAACAATTGAATTAGGGTTGAATGTCTGGTGTTAATGTTTCCTTTGACATACCATTACATTGATTGAAAAGAAAGTTTGTTAGGGAAATTTTTTTGAGTTTATTCTTTTAGCTAGGTATCGAACCCTAGCCTGGACGCCATCATGAGAGAGTTTCATAAACTATTCTTTACTATTGTTACTAGCTATAACGACATTGTCAGGATGAAATTCATTTTTGGTTTAGAAATGAATGGTATGGCTGCTATGTTTGATGCACCTCTCTGGCTGGAAGCTCGATAGTGGTTGATGGAGCCATGGGAGTTGCAGATTTGTCTGGTATTTTTATTTATGCATTTCATGCTACACATACTTATTTATAATCACCATTTTCTTTAACTGCTCTTTGCATCTTAGTTATTAATGTGACAAATGATGCCCTAACTGAGTATTGTCATTCATGCATTAGAGGTTATGATTTTCTATGGTGGGCAGTTGTGCTTTTTATGCAGTAAAATGATCTCATATGTTTCAGATTTGTTGAGAATGACTCTTAGCTGGGTTGGTTGTTCAACCGTTACTCCTGAAGATAGTTACCTATATGGCAGATGTATAAATAGAAGTAGAAAACTTTTTTCTACTACTGTTGTTGTGATTATGAGATTATCATTCCTTGGCTATATGAAAATGTATTGAAATACTTTGTGTTAAAAAAAATATATACAAAGATATATTGTAAACTTTCTTCTCTATGTAGTATTTTAGGGATTCAATTATTGAGTCTTTAAGGTATTTTGTAGACGAGAAAATAGAGAAATATGTGCTTGACTAAAAATAGAGAAATCCTCTGAGCTATTATTGTTGTTCAAAACATTTTGAGGGGTTGGTACTCTTTGAGATAGACATCTCTAAACAAGGGGTTGGTGCTCCTTGAGTGGGTGCTCTAAAAATGGCCTATAAGGAATTGTGAACAATTGATTAAAAGATTAAGCCTGCAAGGCATTTCAGGAGTGGTTTTTATACCCCAAGAGGGTTTTCCACTCGGAAAAACCTTGTGTCTCTTTGTTCTTTTGGGTTCTCACTTCTTTACTGTGTTGTTGTTTCAATACTCTGTTGGGTCATTACTTTTCTCAATTTTGTTTATGAATGATTAAATTCAATTCATGAATGCATTAATCAGAGTAATATTGAGATCAAATCTGAGCTGTATGTTTGAATTTTTAAAAATTGGTCAAATCTTTTAAGATACTCATTCACCCCCCCTCTCAGTGTCATTTTAACTCCAACATAAACCACATGCAGAGCAATTTTATCAAAGCAATAGGAAAACAAAAATGCCTTCATGATGTCAACAGAACTACCAATATTGATAGTGATGAAGTGGATGTGAATACTCAACACAATTGTCTTAGTTGTTTTGAATTTGAGGTAAATAATATAATAGTTGTTAGTTATCTATCCCAATGTTTTGTCATTCTTCATGCTTAAAATGTTCTTTTGGACAAAAAATTATAGCTTTTGAATTCTTTAAGTTGTAAGTTAATTTGTCCCAATGTTTTGTCATTCTTCTTTTGGACAAAAAATTATAGCTTTTGCATTCTTTAAGTTGTAAATTAATTTGTCCCAATGTTTTGTCATTCTTCTTTTGGACAAAAAATTAAATATTTTGCATTCTTTAAGTTGTAAGTTAATCTATCCCAATGTTTTGTCATTCTTCATGCTTAAAATGTTCTTTTGGACAAAAAATTATAGCTTTTTCATTCTTTACTTGACTTATATTAATTTTTGCATGATGATTAAACCACATGATGCAACACAATTATATGAAAGCAGGACTAAAAGAAAAAGGCCTTGTCAATAGAACTCTCTTCAAATTTGTACAACTTCATGTCTACAATGAAGTTAATAGTGATTATGATGATGAACTCAACGACCATGCACATGATATTCATAGTGGAAGTCGTGTTTCCCTTGAGGAGAGTGCTATGAAACCACATGTAAGTACTATTAAAGTAATGGTTGTTTTATTATGTAAATAAGGGTAATCATTACCTATTTGATAGAAGTTGGTTAGAATAGTAGGGAAGTGTGATTAACTAGTATATATAGATTATGAAAATAAGGGAGAAAATATAACTTACATATCAAAGCTTAGAGCTTAGTTGTAATAGACTGTTTAATAAAAGCACATACAAAAATTGATTTGTTCCAAGACATAAGACATTAAAAATAGTTGTCAAAAACAATATAATGTGTTTTTTTATTTTTTTGCAGAAATTTATTGATAAAATCCAAGAAGGGAATAAAGTTGAGGTGTTGGATTCATTTGATGGTGTTGTTGCATTGGGCAGATTCATTCACTATCTATTGTACATGGAGTCAAATTGAAAGGAACAAGAGATGCAAATGTAAGTATTTTATAGGTAACAAGTAACATACCCCTTGCTTTTCCAAACAAAATAGATGGAGTTATCCTTCTAAAAGAGAAAGAAGGGACCTTCACACAGTGGCCACTAAAATATTTGAAAAAAATGATAGAGTGTTAGCCGTAAGTTCAGAAGAGAAAAATAAGGGTTACCAATAGCAGAGTGTGGAGAGTGAAGTTGCAAACAAAGAATGTACTGAGCCTAAATAAGTTGAACCCAAACAAAAACTAGAGAAACTGATTTGGGTGTACAATTTGTGAGTAGAACAAAGAATTTTCTATCTTACTGCACCTGTAATGCAAAACCCCTTGATTATGTTTTTCTATTTTTGTTTGGGTTCCGCTCATTCAAATTGGTGAATTATAGAAGACGTGATATGTTGCTATGTAAGTAGTAGTCGTAGAGAACATGGGTGCAGAAAAAGAAGTAAATATAGAGTAGATAAAGAGAAGAAAAGAAGAGGAAAAGTTGCAGAGAGTGCAACATACATGTATGTGTAGTTGCAAATAAGTTACAACATAGAATTTTCATCAAAATTGTACTATCTTGCATAAGAAAAAAAGGCATTGTAACTCAGTTTTCTTAGTCACAACATTGAGAAACACACTTTGTAATAGTACATTTTTCAAAGAAAATACACATTTATGTCTTGTATTTGCTATAAGAACATATTTTCTCAATAAAATTTCACTATTTTTTCTTCTTAATAGTCATTTCATTATGTACAAATAAATGATTGTTTATGTTTTTTGGTGTTCTTATATGTTTAAACCTTAATTAAAGAATTGTATCATTTCCAACACTTTAGGTAGAAATTAGTAAACAAAAACAATTAAACAAAATATCAATTGACTAAATATACTACCAACTAACATAAATTAGTGAATGAATATGACTAAATATAATGATTATACAAATTATAAACAACGTATCAATATACCTAATAGTTGAAAAAAATTAGTGAACAATAGCAATTAAATAAACTACCAAATTGATCAAAATGATGATTAAAATTAATGACTAAATAAACTACCAATGGATGGAAATCAATGAATAAAAATGACTAAATAAGTGACTAGTTAACAACAATCAATGACTAAATTAACAACTAAATATATCTGTGAATAAAAAATGACTAAATAAGTGACCAGTTTAAAACAATCAATGAATAAATTAATGACTAAACACACTTTCAAATTGATCAAATTAATGACTAAATTAACAACCAAATCGATCAATTAGATGACTAAATCAATGACCAATCAATGATTCAGATGACTAAATCAATGACCAAATTGATCAATTAGACAACTAAATTAACAACCAAATCAATCAATCAAAGGTTTAGTCATCAATTTGGTCACGTTATAAATGACTGAAAATAAACTACTACTGGTCATGTGACCATGTTCAGTCATTTATATGTAGGTTTTAGTAGTTTTTTCAGCCATTTATTGTTGTTTCTGTACCAGTGTATGCTCAAGTTGAATGTATTGAATTTGAGGAAACATTTGCTCCGATGGCTAGATTGGAGGAAATAAGGATGTTCTTAGCTCTCTCAAATTTAAGAATTTCAATTTGTATTAGATGAATGTGAAGTCAACATTCTTGAATGGACAACTTGAAGAAGAAGTTTATATTGAACAATTGAAAGGATTTTATTGTACTAAAAATCTGAATTATTTTTGCAAATTGAATAAGGCTTTGTATGGTCTTATAATATAAAATTACACCCTATGGCGATTTCACATTTGTGCATTTTACCCCCGCATTTATGGTGCCTAACCACATTTATAACAAGAACCTTATGAGTCAAAGTTTCATGATTTTAAATCCATAAGGACCAATGATGAATTGACTATATTCCATCGCCTCGTTTATCATGAAATGATGAGTTGGAAACCTATGTAGTGCATGGATGTCCATGTAGTGTAATAGTATCCACATACTTTCACGAGTTCAAATGAGGAATCTTGGAAGTCTTGGCTTGTGACACATTTTTTCGTGGAAGGATTTCATAGGAAACAAGTCTTCCTACCCATCAGATAAATAAAACTCATATTTTCACTCTCATTTGCAACAATTCTCACTAGAATTCTCTCCAATTTTCTCTCTTCTTTCTCTTCTATTCGACATCATGTCTCTACGATGAAAATCTACCAGATTGAATCTTGCACCAACCAAAGCTCTCTTGAAGGTGCTCAACATCACATTTATCAAGCTAAGAGGGATCCACAGACTGTTGGTAATTCTCTCTTGCCTCTTTTCAATTTTATAGCATAATATCTATTGTGTCTCTATTTTGTGATACAGGTTCCTCTTTGTAGTGAGGTTTACTTTTACCACTTTGGTGTCTATTTCATGATATAGGTTCTCCTCCATATCAAGGTTTTCTTTTATCACTCTTGTGTCTATTATTCTCTCTATCCATCTAGTTTTCCATGGAGGTGGGAGCACCAAAATGGGGGTTTGATTGAGGTAAGCCCCAAAATAGCCCCAACATTTTCTTCATTCACTTTATGTACAAGTTGCTTGTGTGGATCTTTGTGGGAGGCTTCGAAGTGTGGGACCTCTTGTAAGTCAATCCTTTTCTCTCCTTGACATTTATTTGAATTCTTGTTCTCTATAATGTTAATAGATTTAAACAAACTTTGGATCTAGAATAGTTAGTAGATCCTTTGAGTTTTTACTAGGAGTTTAGTTCTCTATCTACATAGGATGCCAACACATACTTGAGACGTCAACATACTGCACTGGTGTCCTACTCCCACACTACCATCCTTTGGATGAGAGCTTCTTCATCTTCCTCAAAAATCCCATGGATCTTCTCTTTCAATTCTTGAAGTTTTCTACCTATGATGATCCTTAGAGCTCAATTTTTAATAATTTTTTACAATCTCTTTCATTTTTTTCAACTTATTAGGTAGTCTGTGGTAGTTTGGGGTAGTTCACTCTCTTAAGTCTCTTTGGCTCCCTAGAGAGTTGGGAGTAGCAAATCCCCCTTCTCTATTTTTTTTGTGAACCCGATGAGAATCATGTCAGATCTTTTTATGCAATGTTTTAATGTTTATGATAATTATTTTTCCAAGGAAGATTTGGATATGTTAGATGATTCCCTGGATGAAATATTAGAGGCATCTTCTCCTATCCATAGATCTCTCCAAAAAAATTCTCCATCACCACCATCTACTTCATCTTCGCAAGTCAAGAAGTATATAAATGTAGTGACTTTCTCTATGGTTCCTTAAAGTCCTAAGAGACCCATCATTTACTTGACTTTGACTAGTCACTCTCCCAAGAGAATTCATTCTATCCATGGGTTCCAATCTCTAGGGTCTCATTAGACCTTTACATGAGATTTTTAAAAGTTATAGATTCTTATAATATCATAGGGAATACATACAATACCAAAAGAAATTAACAAAATCTAAATCAACCTACTTCTATTCAAACTTTCTTAGCCAAGTATTCCTTTAACACCTAAACCCACAACCAAAGCACTTGGTGATTATGATATTTTTGAGCAACTCTGTGTTACTTTGGCTAAGATATCACTATGGGATTTTCTTTAGTCTATGTTGGTTTATCAAGGCATGCTTCAGGAAGCTTTGTAAAAGGTCCCTTTTCCCTCTTCTGCTAGGCCAAAAAATGTTAATGCATTGATGGCTCATATTTGTGTGGATTCATCGAATATCACATTCTATTCACAAGAATTCCCATCCTTGGAAGTACAAAAGAAAATGGAACCTTTGATAATTATAGTTAACATTAATAATATTGGAATTAGATGTGCCCTTGTTGACACTGATTCAACTCTCAACATATGTGGTATCGATTTATCACCTAAGATTAAGATTAATTATTCTTATCTATGTGCTTCTTCTCTATACATTCATGGATTTATAATTCTAGTTGTCAAGCCCTAGGCATGATAATCTTACCTCTAAGGTTGGGACCCATTATCATACCCACCTTGGTTTATGTGATTCCCATTCCTTTACCTTACGATATTCTTTTTGGAAGACCTTGGATTCATGCTTTGGGAGTTGTAACCTCTACCTTACACTGTTGCATAAAATTTATTGCTAATAATGAAGTGAATACAATTAGGGCTAACCCTGAGGCTATGCACCTTTGTGAGTTGGCAACCGTTGGTGGGCCCTTAGTGATTTCCACTCTTAAAAATTATATTCCATCATTATCTTGTAATGTGTTGGCATGCTCTTCAGTGGTACTTGCTTGAAAGGCTACCCCTAAAGAAGGTTAGTATAGAATGAAGAATCCTAATTCTTCCCCTTCCACTTCATCTTATGATTTGAGTGCATGTCTTGTTGATGATTGGAGGTCCTTGGAATTATCTAAATTATTCATTAGAGACTACAAGGTAGATCCTATCCACCTTAACCTTTCAATAGTTTCATGTACCTTTTCCAAGGAAGCTAATCATCCTCCTGTCAAGAAGAGTAATTTGGACCTTATTAAGGAAAGTGATTGTTCTCTTGCAAAGGAAGATAATCATGCTTCTTCTAAGGAAACTAATGTTTGTAGCCTTGATAAGAAGGATGGTTGTGATCTTGTAGATGCATTTAATACTCATTGGTGGAATGACACTCTCTATTTGGATCCACCTTCTTCTTAGGCTTTTCAAACATTTTATGGCCCTGGATACAAACTAGTCTCTAAATATGGTTATAAATGTAAAGGTTGTGGATGTATCAAATATGGAATCCAAGTCCCTACCAAGTTAGGCCTTGTAAGTTTAACTTGGGGTTGGGCTTCTGTTTTAAACAATCTAGCAAAAAACCATGGAGTGTCAAGATGATTTCTAATGAACCTCTTGATCTAGTTCATACAAAACTATTTGAGAGTAAAGTAAAATCTAATGAAGTCCATTTGGATGTTTTCTCCTCAGAGGAGTCACTAGAGGAATTCTTAGGTTTCTACTCCCATCTACCTCCTTATCACCATAAACAACAATTCTTGTATCACTTACATGAACAAGCATACTTTGGAAAATCTATTTTGAGTATGGATGAGGAGGCTCCCTTATTTAATGTGGATGATGATGTTCCTATTCCTCGTCCTAAAGACTCTAATTCTCTCCTTAAATGGGATACCACTAATATTTTCATGGATCCTAAATCTTCTAAAAAGGTGATTAAAATTGGAAAGTTCCTTGCTACAAAAGATTCTAAACAACATTCAAAATTATTACATTCTTAGCTTGATAATTTTTCTTGGTAATATGAGGAATTTTCTGGTATTGATGAGTTATTAGTGGTTCACAATATCATCCTATGTCCTGATGCTAAGCCTATTAAACAAAATATCTAAAAGATGAATCCCAAGGTTGTGTTATTTGTTAAAACTAAGATAGAGAAGCTGTTAAAATTAGGCTTTATCCATCATATTGAATATTCACCTTGGATATTGAATATCATTGTTATTAGCAAGCTTGATGATTGTATTCACATTTGCATTGAATTTTGTGATCTCAACAAGGATTCTCTTAAGGATTGTTTTTTAGTTCCTAATATCAGCATGATTATGGACTTGACTATAGGACATGCCTTATTGTCCATCATGGATGGCTTCTTGGGCTATAATCAGATTTGTATTGATCTAGAAGATTAGTATAAGATAGCCTTCACTACCCCGCGGGATACCTTTTTTTATATGCTCACGTTGTTTGGAATAAAGAATGCAAACAAAACCTAATAGTGGGTGATGACCTTAATATTTCATGATTTCATTCATAAAATTCTAGAAGATTATGTTGATGATATCTTGGCTAAGTCTGTGAGCCATCTAGATCAGGTAGAAAACCTTCATCTTATTTTTGAAAGACTTATGCTCTATAAGATGAGACTAAATCCTCTTAATTTTGTCTTTGGAATTGATGCTAAAAAGATTTTAAGATTTATTATTTCTCACTATGGAATCAATGTTGACACAAATAACATTGATGCAATTGTTAACATATCCCCACCTAGAAACATCTCTCAGTTGCATAGTATATAGGGAAAGATTCATACAATTCAAAGATTCATATCTTAGTTGGTTGATCACACTGTTCCTTTCACACATTTGTTGAAGAAAGATGCTCGTTTTTTATGGGATGATGAGTGTGAGAGATATTTTGAGTTAATTAAAAGTTACTTGGACAATCTTCCTATCTCAATGTCGACTATGCAAGATAAACCCTTTCTAATTTATATTGTTGCATCACCTCACTCTTTAGCATATTTTTTAGCTAAGTATGATGACAAGGGTAAAGAAAGAGTGGTCTACTACATTATCTGCATCATAGTGGATTATGAAATTCATTACTCTAGCATGGAGAAATAGTGTCATGATCCCATTTTTTAAACATAAAAGTTAATGTATTACCTTCTTCATGTTGAAGCTCATGTCAATGCAAAAAGTGATCTTCTAAAGCATCTCTTCACTAGAACTGATCTTGTTGGAAGGTTGATGAAATGGGTAAGACTACTTTTTGAGTTTGACATCAAGTTTGTAACTTAGAAATCCATTAAAGGTCAAGCTATTATCGATCAATTGGTAGAAGATCCCTCATCTCATTCTTTCCCTAATCTAGATTTATTTATGGATGAAGACCTTCTTACAACTAATCATTAGCTTTTATGGGAGATGTATTTTGATGGATCAATATGTCAAGCCAGCTCTGGAGTGGGAGTATTTTTTATCTCACTCGAGGGTAAGATATTTCTAACAATATCATTGAATAGAAAGCCCTTATCATTGGCTTGTGTTCCACAATTGCTCTAAACATCAAACATCTTCACATACATGATGATTCTGAGCTCATTGTAAATAAAATTATGGGGACCTATCAAGAAAAGTAGAATAAGCTATCTCAGTATCGAGTTTGGCCTCATCCTTTCTTGATCACCTCCCCTCTTTTATGATATACAATTTTCCTAGGATGGAAAACTGACATGTAGATGTCATGGTGAGTGTTGTCTCCCTTGTGAATTCGGATAAAGGTATAGAAGAATACCACTTTGTGGTCCATATTCTTCACTCTCCTATTGTCTTAGATCAACTTGAATTTGATGCTCTTGTTTGTTCCCACATAGACTCATAGGAATGGTATTCTAACATTTATAATTATCTGAAGTCTGGAAATTTTCTTGACAATGTAATGAAAAATGTTCACACTCGAATACATTTTTTTTTAGTTTGATGTTATATTGTTGAATTTTCTTTATCAAAAGTCTTACAATGGTCTTCTTCTTCAATTTCCCACTAAAGCAGAAGTTTGTAGAATGAAACTTCATGTCTAATGTTGTGGTTTCTCACTGAGCTTGATCACTAGGAGAATAGTCAGTACCTACCTAATCAAGCTTTGCGGCCTCTATAGTATCCTTTTTGGCATGCAAATTCATAAAATTTTCAAATTTTTGTGTTCACTCTAATGTTCTCTTTTTTATTTTAGTGTAGTTGAATTTTCCCAAAGAGATCACTAAGTGGGGGAAAATGTAATGTTATAAAATTGCACCCCATGACAATTTCAAATTTATCAAATTTTACCCCTGTATTTATGGTGCCTAGCCACATTTATGACAAGAACCTTATGAGTCAAATTTTCAAGATTTCAACTCCATAAGGACCAATGATGAAGTGACCACATTCTTCCACCTTGTTTCTCATGAAACAATGAGTTGGATGCCTACATAATGCACATACGTCTATGTGGTGTGCTAGCATCCAAATACTTTCATGAGTTCAAACAAGGAATCTTGGAAGTCTTGGCCCATGCCATGTGTCATCGTGATAGGATTTCAAAGGTAACTAATATTCTCATCCATGCAGCTAAATAAAAATCATATTTTCACTCTTATTTGCAACACTTCTCATGGGAATTCTATCCAACTTTCTCTCTTCTTGCTCTTCTCTTCTACATCATGTCTCTATGGTGAAGCTCTACTAGATTGAATCTCACCAATAGCCAAATATCTCTTGTAAGCACTAATCATCATATCTATCAAGTCAAGAGGGCATCACAAAATATTGGTAAGGCTCCCTTTCTTCTTTTCAATTTGATAGCATAATATCTATCGTGTCTCTATTTCATGGTATGGGTTCTCCTCTATAGCAAGGTTTACTTTTATCACTTTGGTGTCTATTTTGTGATATGGGTTCTCCTCCATATCAAGGTTTGATTTTATCACTCTTGTGTCTACTTTATTTTATGTCTATTATTCTCTCTATCCATCTGGTTATCTATGGAGATGGGAATTCTAAAATGAGGGTTTGACTGAGGAAAGTCCTAAAATATCCCTAACATTTTCCTCATTTTCCTTGTGTGTAGCTTGATCATGTGGATCTCTGCAGGATGCTTCGAAGCATGGGACCTCTTGTAATTCAATCCTTTTCTCTCCTTTCCATTTATTTTCATTCTTCTTCTATATAATGTCAATAGATTTAAACAAACCTTAGATCTAAAACAATTAGTATATCCTTTGAGTTATGACTAAGAGTTTAGTTATTTGTCTATATAGGACACCAATGAGTGCTTGAGACATCAGCATGCCACATTGACATCCCTCTCCCACACTACCATCCTTTGGTTGAGAGATTCTTTTCCTACCTTAAAAATATTAGTGATATTCTCTTTTGATTCTCAAAGTTTTCTATATATGATGATCCCTAAAGCTCTATTTTAATTTTTTTATGCAATCTCTTTCATCTTGCTCAACTTATTATGTAGTTTGAGGTAGTTTATAGAAGTTCACTTCCTTAAGGCTTTTTGGTGCCCTAGAGACTTTGGAGTAGCGAATCACCCCTTCTCTATAGGTCTTAAGAAAGCTCCTAGAGCTTACTATTCAAGATTCGATGGATACTTGCAATATCAAGGATTCCAGAGAGGTTGTGCAAATAGTAATCTATACATAAGAAAAAGAAGGTGAGCAAATGCTAATAGTTGTAGTTTATGTCGATGACATAATTTTTGGAGGTAGCAGTGAAGAAATGTGTAATAAATTTTAGAAGACTATGCAAAATGAATTTGAGATGTCTATGTTAGGAGAATTATCTTTCTTCTTGGGTTTGTAGATTGTTCAATCAGACAAAGGGATTTTTATTTCACAACATAAATATATAAAGAAGATGTTAAGCAAGTTTAGAATGGAATGTTGCAAACATGTTGTGACACCCATGGTTATTGGGTGCAAGTTAATTAAAGATGACGATCATTCTAATCCAACATATCAAAATTTGTACTGATCTATGATTGGCAGTTTGTTGTATGTGACATCTATACCAAGTACTATGCAAGTAGTTGGAATGCTTGCCATATTTTAGGTATCACCTAATGAAACTCATGTTAAGAAAACAATGAGTATGTTCAAGAATTTGAAGACTACTAACAAATTTGGACTATGGTATCCAAAGAGTGATAATTTCACTATGACTGCATATACAAACGTTGATTGGGTAGAATGTTTTGATCATAGGAAGAGGAAAAGTGGTGGTGAATTCTTCATTGGAGATAGTTTTTTGTCCAAGTTGAGTAAGAAGCAGGAATCAGTTTCTTTATCTACAACATAAGAAAAATACATTGGTGAAGCATCATGCTACACTCAAGTGCTTTGGATGAAATAGAATTTGAAGGAAATGAAGGTTGAGTTTGAAGATCCTATCACCATTATTTGTGATTACACAAGTGCAATAAATATTTCAAAGAATCCAATGATGCACTCAAGAACAAAAAAAATTGTAGTCAAGTATCATTTCTTCAGGGAGAAGGTTTCAAAGAAGGAAGATTATAATATGTGGAAACAAAGGAGAAAGTTGCAAATATATACACAAAGCCACTTCCTAAGGAGACATTTGAGTTTCTCTGGCATAAGTTTGGAGTTGTTACTCTCTCCTCTTGAATTAAGAGGAAGTACAAGGTGAGGGGGAGATTGGTCTCACTGCCGCAAGAAGGGTCGGTGCTCTTGTAAAAAAATTCCAAAGGTAGTGAAGCATGGAATCAGGGGGAATCTATTTGGCAATCGATTTTCTAGATGATGTAGTGTATCGGTATAAAATGGGGGAGAAATTGTTGATTATTTTTCCATTGATATAAAAGGGGGAGAAAGTGGGCTCAAAATGTTGAATTGAGGAAATGCTAAATTAAGTAGAAAGTGATATTAGAATGTTATATCTCTCATAGGGCAAGTAAATGCTATAGCCAAGAAATCATTTAGATGTATTCTTTTAGGAGTGTTTGGTGGCCCCAATTTTTTTTGTTTTCCATCAATGACAAAGGGGAAGATTATTGAGCATTAGTTGTTATTGATGTCAAACTGATGTCAAAGGATTGTTGATTGAAATGGTTATTAAAGGATGTCAAGGCAGTTATATGTAAAGGCTGTCAAAAGATGGAAAATATTACAAGAGTACTAGAATTTTCATTTGTCTTAAGGTTTTGAAATCATGTTGTGCATCAGTGTGTAGGTTATTTAATCAATCATATCTTGTATAATGTGTTGTGGGGCATGATTTCATTTAGATATTTAATGTATTTATTATACCATGTCAGGTATGTAGTCAACATGAGTGTGGTGGTTCAAAAGGATATCTTTTGGGAAAAGATATTTCTAAATATGGGTGGCATTTCTTTTAGAAATATAGTTTTTCTCTGTTGTTTGGAAGGATAGTGTGTAGACACTAGTTATATTTGTTTCTTGAGTTGATAGAGGCGAGGCTTAGTGTGCAATAAGTTTTAAGCATAAGAAGGTTCATCAACCTATTCAAAGTTTGAGGCATATACAACAATGGATTGAAGCATGAAAATTTAAAATCATGTGTGTGGAGTGAGGATAATACCTATTTAAGGTTCTCGTGGTGGTGTAAGGTGTCAAGTTCTCTTGGAAATAATAAATTTGTGTTTGGACCATTGTATTGCACATTTCATGAAATTTGAATTTAGGTCCACTCTATTTTGTTCGAGCTTTGTGCAGATCCTTGGTCAACATGAAAGAGGGTTAATGTAATATCATGTATATATTTTAAAT
>VDFB02087121.1:0-25876 GCA_007258455.2 Sequoia sempervirens | reverse complement strand
TTTGACTAATAGAGCAATCTACAGATGCATTTTTCTAAGCTTTTGCTTGACTAGTTTGGCATCAAGGTGTAGTGGCAAGTGATGTAATATCAATTTAGGGTCTAACCCTGTCATATCAGCATAAGACCAAGAAATTTTTATTTATTTTTCTATGAAGAATGTATTGAACTCTAGGTGTTTAGACTCTGTTAATGATGCTACAAAATGAATAATTCAGGGATTTTCTTCGGTGCCAATATTGAATTCCATGGATTTCTCAATGAGCATTGGAAAATTATCTTTAGCAATGGGGAGAACGCCAAACCCTCCATCCTTGGGTTCCTTAGAGAATTTGTTTCCCTTGGATAGGTCCTTTCTTTTTACTTTTTCACAGTCTAAAGGTGCCTTGCAATTTTCACCTAGAGACTCTTCATTTTTTATTTTTTATTTTTACTTTTGCAACTAGAGGGGTGGACAGGTGGACAGACTCCCCAAAATATGCCATATGATCCAATTCAATGGTAAATCTAGCCTTGGGATCACCACTAGTAATTATTTCTCTTAGTCCCATGAACTCAACAATTGCTTCATCATTCTCGAATACATCTAAGACAGGAGGTCCCTGTTGGTCCCAATCAATGAGTTGAGGATAGACTAAGGGCATTCCATCATCAGTATTTTCAAGGTTTAGGGCATATATAGTAAATAAAAGTGTTATTGGGGTCTCAAATCATGGTATTGGATAGGTCAAGTTCGGTGAAGACTCGTTCTAGCTCATAATCACTAGTTGTACAAGAGTCTCACTCATATTCATTGGAATCAATTTCAATGTAGTCATCGTCATATGTGTCAGATTGTTCATGGGTGTCAGGTATTGCAGATGCCTCAACAACCTTATAAGCATTCACTTCCTCACTTAAAGGTACTAGGGTACTAGAAACACCAATCTTAATTGGTTTAAACCCAAGGCCTAGACCTTTTGGTCGTTTAGACATAGACAAAGGTTCGGTCATCCCATTTTTATTCAATCCAAGTCTAGTATGCCCATCATAGCCTTTGTCTTGCATGATCTTGAAACCTTTTCCATACTGTTATATGGGTATTTTTGTGGGTGGAGGAGCTTTTTCATTGTCTTCTTTGTAGAGCTAGGAGGTCACATCCTCTTCGTTGATTGCTTCTTTGCTTAACTCCCCCCATTTTGTGAAAGTAGTTGTGGGAGGCAAGTGAATGGTGACCTTGGGTTGTCTTTTATCTATTGTCAGCTTTCCATATGATTGAGGAGTTTTCAATTTATTGATACAATAGGATGTCTTCATGTGATATTCACCACATCCTTTATCTTGGACCTCAAACTTAGGATCAAAAGATAGAGATTTGGAAGTGGATGCTTTGGATAGAGAGGATGGGTTAATGAAGTCTGATGAATGAGATGATGAATCCTATTGATTGATAGGCACTTGTTATTGAGGTGTTCCACATAGATTGGTACAATATTGGAATGGATCAGGATCACTAGCTATTATGATTTCGGTGCCATTGTATGGGACATCATTCATGGCATGAATCCATGGTCAGCCTAGGAGAATATTGTATGGGAGGTCGAGATCCAATACTTGGAAAGTAGTTTCCATGATTGTAGGTTCAACTCTAATAGGTAGTGTGATAACTCCTTTAGAAGATCATTCTTCATCATCATATGCCTTGGTAACAATGCTTTTGGTCATGTCTACACATGCTTCCAAGAATCCTAATATCTTAACCAGTTTGAGGGTACATATATTCAACCCTTCTCTACCATCTACCAAAACTCTCCTGAATTTGTGTTTATGAATGTGGAATTCAAGATGCAAAGGGTCGTTATGGTTTGTCTTTGTGGTTGAATAGTCTTGATCAAAAAAGGTGACATGATGCAAATCAGCCAAGTAACCCACCATCTCTTGCAATCAGTTGGCATCAAGGTCGGTGGGAATGGTAGTGTCTTGTAGGGCCTTGTCAAGAATGGCTCGATGGTTAGGTGATATACACAACAATTCTAGAATAGATATTTTCACTGGAGTCTTCCCTAAATGGTCAAGTAAATTATAGTGGGACTTCGGTTACTATTGTTGTTGTGGAGGAGGGCCTTGGATGGTCACCTTATCTTGATGAGTGTTAACAACACACTCTGGTGGTTTCTTTATGGTAATGGTATTGACATAATCATCGGCAGTGCAGATATGATTTACTATGGTGGTATAGTCAAATTTGGCATTAGTGTAATTGGATTAATTGTTATTGGTCTTATTACCTAAATTGGAGGCATTTCCTTTTCCATGGTCATGTAAAGGATCTATGAAGACTTTATGGTCGCTATTAGATGATTGTTGTTGTTGTTTTCCATTGAATTCAATAGTGTTATTTTCAATAAGGTCTTGGATGATGTTCTTTAATTGTCAAAAATTATGCAGTGCAATGTCCTTTACCTTGGTGGTAGTCACAAAAGGCATTGTCATCCCACTATGATAGTTTGAATTGTCTAGGGTCAAATGGTTTTGTGTCAGAAATTTTTATGGCATTGTGCTGCAAAATTTGTTTGAAGACGGATTTGATAGGTTACCCAAGGGGAGTGTATTTACATCTTGTAGGAAACTTCCTTTTGGAATCTCTATTCTTGAGTGCTCTAGATGGAATTTGTGTTTGATTGAGAGGTATGGGTGTGTTATTAGATGCATTGGGTCCTCTAAGTGTAATGGTAGGGCTTGTGTACATTGTCTTGGCATCAATGAATCCATCATTGGTCACATTTTTGTTATGAGCCCAATATTTTCCTTTGTGATTTGATGTATTTTGGGTGGTCGTGCTTTTGTTGGTAGTCTTGATTTCTCCCTTGTCAATGAGGGATTTTTCAAGGATAATACCTTTCTCCACTAGGTCAGCAAATGAAGTACAAAATTGCACTTGTAAATCATGTTTCAAGTTTGAGTTGAGGTTCTCTATAAACATGACAACTTTTTGCTTTTTAGGTATTTCGACGAGACATCAGCTAGCCAAACCCCTCCATCATTGGAAGAAGGTAACAAAGTTTTCACCCTCTTCTTATGTGGTATGACATCGGGTGGAGATAGTTATTTCATTGCCAATGTTGAATGCAAAGTGTTCCACAAATTTTTCTACTAGCTCTCTCCATGTTCTTATGCCAATTGGTAGGTGTGCAAACCACTCAAGTGTTATGCCCATAAGACTTCATGGGAAAAGTATCATTAAATATGTTGGTTCATATGAAATGTCTATACAGGATGTGGAAAATTCCCTTATGTGTTCGATAGGATTTCCCTTCCCTTTATACTTAGGCAAGTTACGCATGATATAACCATGTGGGAAGGGCGGCATGTATAAACTCTTGTCAAATGGATAGCGACATAAGTCTTTTTGTGGAGTAAGTCTTCTTGTTAGACACTTGCATGCTTTCAATTTGTTGTTGTAGGGCCAACATTTGAGTGGCTAGGAAATCTACTTGAGTCAATGATGGGTCTTGTGTATTTTTAGAGCTCATGTTGGTATTTTGGAATCCAATATTATGAGATGGGTTTTGATTGGGTGTGTGTGTGTATGACGAGTTTTGGTTTTTCATTTTTGTGTAAGATGGTACTTGGTTATGAATGTTTTGGTTATAAGTGGGAATGTGGGTGTTATGGAGAAGATTGGATTGTTTATTCCATGATCTTGTAAAAGTATGACCATGTGGATTTTGGTTTCCATACTGTGTATTTTGCGAAATATATCCTTGGGTATTGTTTTGCACCTATGTATGAGGAGTAGGCCCTTGTTGTGACACAATGGTATGTTGATAGGCCCCCATGTTTGGTATAGATTTCATTTTAGGAGTCTTGTTGATGAGAATATTTGGTCTCTTGGTTGTAGTGTTTGTGCCAAATGGATTAGAGGATTATGCCCCCATGGTGTTTAATGTGGAAAATGGGTTGGACGAGGCACCCAAGGGTTGTGACATGGATTGTGTCATGTTTGGAGTTATTCCTTGTGTCATGGTTTGTGCTATGCCTTGTGTCATGTTTGGTGTCATGCCTTGTGTCAAGTTTTGTGTACCAAGTGGTGAGGTATGGATTGTGGTTACATCTTGTGTGGATCCTCCTAATGGCATAGATGAGTTGACTTGTGATATGGGACTACTAGAAATGGGTGTATTATGCCCTTGACTTTGCTTATTTGGTGTAGGAATTGTTTAGAGGGTACTATTGACATCAAACCCAGGAGGTATTGTGGCTCCTTCTGACAAAAGTTTATCTAGGAATCATTGAGGGTTTAATGCCACAATTTCATCTACAAAATAGGTTACTTTAAGATCTTGTGTGGTGACCTCTATTTCTTCTATGGTGACAGTTCCTTATTGGTCTCTAAGGATAAAGTTTTTGGTATAGGCGACCCTTGGAAGGTATGCAAAAGAGGTTGAAAAAACCATCATCTTGTGAAAAATCCATTTCTTTTCGTTTCCTTTGCAGCCTTGTTTCGACCATATAAGGCTTGCAAGAGGGAGATGAATGGGAAGGTGATATGGTATGATGTCTAAGGTGAATCTGCAAGGATTATGTCTAGTTATGACCAAGGTATGTCTAAGACCAAGGTTATGCAACCATGTTTTTGAATTTTTTTCAAAGTATAGGATATGCCTAAGGATGATACCAAGTTATGGATTCAAAGTGATAATATGTCAAGGTGTCAATAAGATGACGTCACAATGAGGTCCAAGCTATGGTACTGTCTATGCAAGATGACTATTTATATATGGGATTTTTCAACGTATGAATGATGTCTAAGGATGGTGTCAAGATAACGAATCAAAGTGACAATGGTCAAAGTGTCAATAATGTCACAATGAAGTCAATATCTTGAGTATGTCTAAGGTATGCAAGCGTAGAAGGATGATGGGTGTGAATAGTAATATGACCTAAGAAGATGACTAAGAGTATACCTCAACAATAATGTTGCAAAATCGCTGAAAAGCTCGATAAATCCTGTGCACATGGGACATTCTCAGGCTGTGGGTATCCTATGGTGAGAATAGACCTCCAGGTTTTGGGCTGGTTCCCTTTGGATTTTCTTTAAAACTGGTATTTTTAAATGACAGGAGTAAAGGGATAGAAGGACTGTTATGAAAGATAAAACTTGAAAAAAAGGTGATTCACCAATATGTAAAGATGACTTGAATCTGCTTTAAAACCTCTCAAGATATTTTAACAAATGAAACTAAAAGAGAATTCACTACTCAATCTAGCATGTTCTGCATAAATGATTCATTTGAAAGGTTTCTATGATCGAAGTTTGTTTGAAAGAAAACAATGATGTTTTCATAACAAGCATTCAACAAATCTATGAAACACAATCAATGACCTGCACTATAACATACTGAATCTAAGCAAGACATTGAGGCAATAAGATTAAAATAAGGATTTGATGGAAATCACAAACTATTAATCCAAAGACTTACTCACAATACATGCACAAGACAGATCTGAGAAGGAATGACAAGCTTCTTTATTGAAAAATCTGGGATATTTGCATTACAAATCTCAAGAAATCATGAGTTACAAAGTGAGAATGATATGCCTCAGCAATCTCCAAACCAAGAACTAACTCCAATAATGAAAGAAGAGAAAGAATTATAGAAAGAGTCTCAAAATTCGAAATTGAATTTTGGCTCCAAAAGCTGATGTGTTGTCAATCCTCTCCTCCAAATAAGGCATGCAATTGCCAACCAACTCCAACAAGAGTTGTCAAAGTTTGAACAACTTTGTGGGTCGTATACAAAAGAAAATCCCTCCAAATCAGGTTCATAATTGAAAGTAACAAGGTGTCATGTGCCTCAAAACACTCCTTGACTCGAGTCAAGTCAAACTGAACTCAAAACTGAAGTCTAATTCCTGATTTCCCTCCAAACTCCCCATCTTTACTCCTTATGTTGGCATAACTTTCTCAATCATCTCCATGATTTAAGCAAGCTCTCAATGCTCCATTGAACTCTTTTAACCAAGTCTTTGACATTACAATAAAAGCACATTATTTTGCTTTGAAGATATCTTTTAATTTAAATGATTTATAATTATCATTTAAAATAAAGATTTACAATTTCAATACTTGTCTCATCACTTGAAAACTCTAATTTTGCATTTAATAATAACATTTATTTAAAAATGATTTATAAATATCACTTTAAATAAATGTTTTACAATTGACTCTAAATGCAAAACAAAGACTTTTAAATAGATCAAAGGCATTAATTTTGCATTTTATAATAACATTTATTTAAAATGATTTATAAAAATCATTTTTAATAAAGTTTCAAATTTAATGCAAAATAATAGAAAAGTTTATAAGACATAGATGAGAGATTAAAAGACTTGGAGGAAAAAACCTAAGGCACAAAAAGCCACGGCCATAGTGAAAGAATAAAGTTTAACTTAAAAACTTTAAGGCAAAAGATTGCCTTCTCCAATGCATCCCTTAGGGTTATAACCCTAAAATGAATGATAGACATTCATTTGATTTCATTCTTTTGTTGTTGGAAGAAGAGAGCCACCATGGATGAAACCCCAGCCACGTTTTTGCTGGTTTCCACTATATTTCGAGCCATTTTTTGAAGATTCTGGAAGATTTATGGCAGAAATACGAAGGTAAATAGACTTATCTTTAAATTTGGAGAATTTTCTGTCTTTAAAAGCTTTTGAAAGCCTAACAGGCTACGGTTATACAGATTTCTGGTATTTTTCTTTATGAAACTTCTGTATATTGTGATTTTTATTCAGCCGCCATGGATAACTTAGTTGATCTTTTAAATTTTTGCTTTCATTTTCAATGCTTGACTTCTGTACATTTAATGCTGCCATGTTTTTTCTTCATTTCGAACTCAAGATTATTGTAAAAAATCTAAAAATCTTTGTTGTATATTCACCTCCCATCCTGTAGCTGTAGCCATGCATTTGGGTATTTGTTTTATTGTCGAATATTACTCGATATCTTTCTTTGGTGACAAATTCCTCCATGAATAGCTACGGTTTTGATTTTACTCCATCTCTTTTCTAGCTTGCAAGGCATTGTTACCATAAAATCTTACTGAGCAGCAAATAAATTTCTCTTCTGTGTTTTTTTGGAAACTCTATGCTAAACACCACGACTTCATTTGATGAAGTAATTTTTCTGTATTGACTTTTCCTGTAAGTCACCATGAATGGACTCTTTGGCCAAGAGTTTTAGCTCCTTATTTTACTTCTGAGGGTTTACCATACTGCTCACATGCTACTCTTGTTTCATGGCTGCTTTTCATCATTTGATAATGATTTTTCTGTTCTATGCTCTTTTGATGATGTCTCTTGATTATCAGTATGATAATACTCTATTTTATCAAGTTGATTGCTGCTTTCCAGATATATAGGAATGTTATCTAGTTTTTTGACTATTCTGTTAAAGCAAGCTATCATTATTGACTACTGAAAACTCTATTTTCATGAACCTGTACATTGTATTCATGGGTTTTGGCGATTAATAACATGACTGCCCTGCTAATTGTAACTCATTCAGCTATTTTTATTTTGACTGTTCTTGTTGATTGTAGATACTAACTCCATTTGAAACTGTTATGAATGATTCATTAAAGTAATTGGGCACAATGTTGTTTTTTTTTTTTGGTTCTATAATGCACAAAGGTATTTGACTGAGCTGGGCTCAACCCTTGTGGGAGCCACATTTTACACCACTCATATTGTAATTTGATAAATTCAGCAACATTACATTTCCTGTTTCTGCACATGAAACAAACAAGTTAGTAAAAACAATGGATCAAATGATTCTTTGATGATTTGATCTGCCAGTTTTCATTTATCTCTTAGATATTGACTAAGTTGATCTGATTTGACAATGAGTGCAAATTATATTCCTGTTGAATTCAACATGTTTTCTTGAATTTCATGACCTGAGCTCTAACACCACTTTCCATTAATTGCAGATTCTAAATTTGAGAAGCTAAGGAGTTAAAGATCGAAGGTGCTGAAGACCAAACAAAAGAATGATGAATCAAGTCTACATCAGCCCTTAAGGCAATGACGACATGATTTTCTTTTACATGTTTCACTTTACTTGTTCTTCAGTTGTATAGTTTGTATTTTTTGTTGAATTGAATAAACTTAGTCTACCCACAGCTTGTATGGGATCACAAAACATATTTCTTTTAATAAATCAATTGTTCTTGATATGATAAGAAATCTAAGTTTTTGAATGATTTATGTTTACGTTACACTTATTTGTAATTCCTTTACGGTAATCATGCGAAAACAAAGTTCATGGGATAGGCCGGACATCAAAATTTTTAATACTCCGATGACCATTCCCCTAAGCTTCATTAATTTGTCACGAGGAAAGCAAAATTAATAACAATATAACTAATTACCTTGTGAAAAGTTTAAGGTAAGGTTGCTTATTCAAAATAAGATAGCCAAGGTTAAAAATCTGATTTATCAAGACCTCAATAATGGTAATGACTAAATGAAAATTTGACAAAGGTGGCCTCAAACTAGCCTTGTGAGTTGAGGGCCATCCTAAATGACAAAGGACTAAGGTGATGGAAAGGTGAGGTCAAGTTAAACCTAATTTTTTCACTATGGAATAGTCTAAAGTCTAATAAGTTTCCAAAGCTCAAACCTACAACAAGGCATATGCAACCTAAATTGATCAGAAAAAAAGGTAATGCTCCAAAATTGATCAAGAAATGGAATGTCTCATCTTTCCCTAAAGTTTTCAAAAGTTTTCAATGATAGGTAGTTATATCATTCTGAGTCTCAGTTGCAACGTTCTGAAAATAGTTGTGACGTTCGAAATGGAAATTGTGGTTTCTGAGTGATGATTGGCAAAGTGAATGACAATCAATTGTGGTTAATAATATATTTTCTAGGTTTTGACCGCTAATTCCTTTGACATTGGTTTTAGCATTGATGTCAAGAGTTGATCTTGGAACTTACAGTATTGGAAAGTATTTAGTTATTTAGGAACTTTGAAACAACATTGTTATATGGGACTTGCCTTGACATTTGTTTCATTTGAAGACTCAAGGCATATTATGTGAAAAGAGAACTTAATCATGTTTTCATTGATGATAAGGTAGTTTAAAAGGAGTTAGACCATACATTGGTCTTCAGTCTTGGACTTGGGATTACACTTATCAATTTGATATCATTGATCAACATATTGGTCTTATACATTGATTTTGGTTATCACTTAGCACGTGTTTTATTAAACCATCACAAGGAATTATGGTGCTCAATTTAGTGGACCAACATACATTGTTGCACATCATGAGGTTTAAAGTGGTCATGCAAGTAATAGCTAAGACCAACACAATGATAATTGTTTTTGAATCACAAAGGGAAACAGTTGATGATGAAATGCTGACATAATGATGTGGTTGTTTTTGTTTCAAGAAAACTAGAGGTATAATGAGGGATGCCGACACTATAAGCCATTTTCCTAAATGATTGTCTCATGCACATTTTCAAAGGCAAGCTTGTTGAAGGTCGGATTAGGTTTTGGAAGAGCTTGGAAGAGATGGGTATGGCAGCAAGAAAGAGGAGGGAAATCAGTTTCGTGTAGTTTTGTTGATGACATTCCCAGGTGATGTTGTATTCGCTATTCAAGAACTCTTTGAAACAACACTATTATATGGGACTTTCTTGACATTTACCGTGATTTGAAGACTCAAGGCATTATGTGAAAAGAGAACTTAATCATGTTTTCATTGATGATAAGGCAGCTTTTAAAAGGACTTAGACCATACATTTGTCTTCTCGGCTTTTGGACTTGGGATTACACTTATCAATTTAATATCATTGATCAACATATTGGTCTTATACATTGATTTTGGTTATCACTTAGCACATGTTTTATTAAACCATCACAAGGAATTATGGTGCTCGATTTAGTGGACCAACATACATTGTTGCACATCATGAGGTTTAAAGTGGTCATGCAAATAATAGCTAAGACCGACACAATGATAATAGTGTTTGACTTGTAAAGGGAAATAATTGATGATGAAACGTCGACATAATGATGTGGTTGTTTTTTGTTTTGAAAAAACAAAGGTATAATGAGGGATGTCGACACTATAGTTTTCATTTTCCAAAAATGATGGTCTCATGCACATTTTTGAAGCCAATTTGTTGAAGGTTGTATTAGGTTTTCAAAGAGCTTGGAAGAGAGGTGGTATGGCAGCAAGAAAAGAGGAAGAAACTGGTTTCAAGCAATTTTTTTGATGACATTCGAGGTGATGTTGTCTTCCATTAAAGTATGAGTCGCATTCAAGTGAGGCAACAGGTTTTTCTTTTCCAAATTCTAGTTGGTTTTGTGGCTAAAAGTTATTTTTTGTTTCTTTTTCAAGTTGATGGTTGTTTGAGGTCGAGCTCCTTGATTTTGAAATTGTTCTATGGCTGATTAGTTGTTTTCACCCATTACTAGGGCACACAATGAAAGGGGTGTTTTTAATTTTGATGCTTGCTAGGGAACGACTCTATGTCAAATATTTGAAGTTATTCATAAGGTGAAAATTAGGGTTTTGTGTAACATTGATGTGGGTTTCTTGTTTAGACTCTACACCCTATTTTGTTCATAATTTTGACCATGTATAAAGGTGTGGTACATATGTTTATAATGTTGAATGTATTCATAAAATGTAGAGTCTTCATTGTAGAAGAGATACATCATGATGAATCAAGAGACAATTATGAAAATAGTTTGAAGAGGATTTATTTAATAGTTTCAATCAGTGATAGATGGCAGTATTATGTGAACTTTTGATAGTTATAAAAGTAGTGATATGTTACTATTATTGGTTTGGTGCTTTACAAAGATATATCATGTTGAATTTGTAAATAGAGTTTTTTAATGTTGTTTTGTAAACAGTATGCAAAACAGTGAGATGTGTAAATTGATATATTTTGTATTTTAAAAATTCCATGCCAATGAATCTTTAGGATATAGAATGTGTTAGTTTGGAAAGTGGGAATTTTATGTAGTGAAACATAGTAACCCTCTGTAATTTGGTTATTCATGATTCAAAAAATATTGTAAAAGATCATTCTAGTGAGACAAGTTTGATCTTTGGCTAGTGAGGCAGTCGTGTTTTCCAATGTGACATTTTGTAGCCGGTGAGGCTTTTGTTGCCAATGAGGCATTTTATAGCTAGTGAGGCTTTGATAATGATGCATTATGTAGCGAGTGAGGCTTTTCCAGTGAGGCATTTTATAGCCAGTGAGGCTTTACCAGTGAGGCATTTTGTAGCTAGTGAGGCTTTTCTAGTGAGGCAGTTTTGATAATCCAGTGAGTCATTTACGAGTGGTTTTTCATCCCTATGAGGGTGTTCCACTCATGAAAAATAATATGTCATGACTCTTTTTTGGATCCCTTTTAATTTTGTTGTCTTCTATATTTACATTGCAACATTTGAGTTTATATGGTGTTTGAGAATCTGAATTTGGTTATCACATTTAATCATAATATTGAAATTGAACATTTACTATTTTCAAAGAGATTATGTTGTTTTTGAAATATCAGTAAATTAAAATTGTTTATTAAGACACTAATTCACCCCCCCTCTTAGTGTCTTTCGTACTCCAACAAGTGGTATCAGAGTCATACCCTTGCCAAAAGTTTAACCAAATTAGGGGATTCCTGGTGGAGCACTTGACATGGAAAATCAGGAAGGTCTTTCTACTTCCAGAACACCTTTATTTGATGGTAGTGGCTATGCTTTTTGGAAATTTAGAATGCAACACCATATAAATTCTCTAGGCTATGAGGTCTGGCATGTAATTGAGACTGCGTATACTACCACTGCATCACCCTCTACTATAGAGAAGAAAAATCATATGAATGTGATGCTAGGGCTACAAATGTTATTTATTGTGGTCTGACTAATGATGTGCTTGTTAAACTTATGGACTTTAAAAGTGTAAATTCTATCCAGGATAAACTGTCTAGTATTTATGAGGGTGATAAAAAAATTTAAAGAGGCTAAATTACAAACTTTTAGAGCCAAGTTTGAAGACTTAAAGATGACTGGGGAAGAGAAGATAGATGATTACCTTCTAAGAGTCCATGAAATTGTAAACTAAATTTGTGGTCTTGGTGAAACTTTAGAAGAAATTGTAGTTGTTAAAAAGGTGTTAAGGTCACTGACACCTAAATATGATCCTAAAATCTCTATTGTAGAAGAGCGAGACTTAAAAAAAATCACTTTGGATAAAATCCATGGTGTATTTACATCCTATGAAATGAGAATGTGTACTGATAATCCCACTACCAAAGAAGCTACCTTTAATTTTGTGAAAAAGGATAATAACATAAACTTTGATTTAGAGAAACTGGATGAAAATGAGTATGTTCTTGTGAGTAAATTGAAAAGAGGATCAAGTAGGTATAAAGGGAAACTACCTTTCAAATGTTTTGATTGGGGAAATATTGGGAATTATGTTGCTCAATGCCATAACAAAGACTCTGAAAGTGATGAAGAAGTTAATAGTAGACATGGAAAGAAAAAATAAAATAGCTTTAGAAAAAAAAAAATAGTATCAAAAAGAAGAAAACCTTGTTCATCAAAGATGTTGATGTAATAGACAATGGTACAAATGCATCCATTGAAGAAGGAAAAGAAACCCTATTTATGACAATCATTAGTTAAAATTAGAATCATAATGAAGAGATTGCAGATCAACCTAAACTTGAGGTGGATTTTTAGGGTGATCTCAGAAGTGCTCTAGGAGAAATTAAGAAACTCAAAAAGGAGGCTATGATGCAGAAAAACCAGATTCAAAAAGACACCGAAAACTTGGTGAATAAGGTGAATAACTCTAAAAAATGAATTGCTGATCTCAAACTTCAAATTGAAATACTAGAAGTTACTAAAATGCAATTAGAAATCAAAGAAAAAGAATGTTGCACTTTAGAGGAAACAAATGTTGACTTGAGGAAAGAACTTGACATGTGTGATAGCAGTAACAAATTGGAAGATCTTATAGGTAAACAAAGATACCATAAAGAAAAAATTGGCCTTGGGTTTATTGAAGGTCAATGCTCTCATTCTAATAAATCTCAACATGTCATTATGATAAATGAAAAATGTTTGAAGTCATTGATTATGTCTAAAAGGAGTTCAAACACACATAGTGGAAATCTTATATATATAACAAAGAGTTACAGGTCCAACCATGTTATATAAAAAAAGAAACCAAACATTCTTTCCAAAACATCTTTTAATAGTGCTCAAAAAAAGTTGATTTGGAAGCCAAAGAAGGTTGATGAAAAGACAAAAGGTATGCTTAATGAAACAACCTTACATGACAAGGTGTAAAATGTGTGGGTTTTACATAGTGGATGCTCTCACCATGTGATAGGTGATAAAAGAAACTTTCTCAAATTTGAATATTGTGATGGTGGCTTAGTGTGGTTTGGAAATGATGATTGTATTCAGATCATACCGAAAGGTATTATTTATTTGGATGATGACTTACCTTTGCAGGATGTGTACTATGCAAAAGGTCTCAAGCATAATCTCTTAAGCATAACTCAGATCTATGATCAAGATTTTTATATTCTTTTTGATGCTCTTGGATGTGAGATTAGAAAGAAAAAAGGTGAATTTTTTGCAGTGGGTTCAAGAACTCAAGGGAACATTTATAATTTTCAAGAAACTAAATGTATAAAATGGTTGGTCAATTGAGGGAGAGATTGAATGATCTTCCTCACATGTATTTTCACTAAATTGTTTATGTGTGTTCTCAGGGTGCATTTCAAGTATCATTTTATATCCCTATGGTTGTTACTTGCATTGGGTTTATGGTTCTATCTTTGTAGTACAGTGATTGAAATATGGTTCTTAGTTTTTTGCAAATTCTAGTGATGAACATGTGACAATAATGAGGTGATTCAAATGAGTTATTTGATTGAACAATATATAATAGTATATACTATGTGAAGTTTGACGTTTCGAAAGGAAGATCTGATAGCTATCTAACATTGAATGCATAAGTTTTTACAATGTCATTATTTTTGCTTGATAGTGCATCAATCCTTTCTTTATGAATAGTATAAATGGATTTTGTATCGTGCAAAGTAACAAAGTGGTTTGACTTTCTATATTTTTGTTTGACAATACACTTGAAGAGAATTGGAGAGAATTGTTCTATGTTGATTTTGTGGTTCTGAACTCATATAATTGTTGTTGAAGTTACTCATGCGGTAAGTATCAGTTTGAATGATAATGTTGTGCATTGGTAGGTTGATGAAGCAGTTAACATGTTGATTCAAAGTGACAGTTTGTTGTAGATACGTAGTTGCTTAGCTGGTAGATTATGGTTGGATCATGCTTAATATTAAAATCTTCCTAAATGAAAAATATCAATTTACAAGAATAAGTTGGCAATCTTGTTTGAATTGTTAATGGGTTGCATTGAAGTTTAAACAATTCAAGTGTGAATTATGTTCAACATGCTACAGACAGTGACAAGTTTAAGATGAGTATGTACTGAAACAACAAGGTACAATGTCTAAGGATATCATCTATAATACATAAGAAAAGAAAATGAAAGTATCTACTCTAATCTTCTATGTGGTAAATATCATTTGTGCATGAGCATTGTTTTATGGATAGTGAATTGTAATTTTTAATGCTCTGCAAAAATATAGAATCATGGGTACAGTGATCTATTTATGGGCAAACAGTAAACTTGGCATATCCAAACCAACAATAGTCGTTAGTGCAATTCAGTTATGGTCTATGAAAATATATTGCTACAAAAGTGTATGTTGGTCCTTTCAATGAGACAATCATTTCCCTGATAATAATTCAAAGTGGCTTTGTACTTACAACACATTTTCTTGTACAAAATGTTTTTTTTTAACACATTTGGTAACTTGATACTTGATGATACTTGATGCATTTTCATTTCATTTCCAAATGGTTATTCTTGGTGATTACACATGACAATGTGTGATGAATCATGCTGGTACATTGTTATTCTTAGGGGGAATAACTTATCTCTTTGAGTGCATGGTTTTAGGGGGAGTTTTCATGCATATTCTACACCCCTGGGTTATACTTTCAGCGTGGTGGCATCTTGGTTCAGTTTTGATACCATGGAATTTCTATATTTCATTGTGTAGTGCTCTTTTCAATTTTATTCATTCAAATATGATGTTGTTTTGTGTCATTTTGACAACAAATTGTTGTTCATGAGCAGGTATTTTTTGATTTCCCACGCCTTTAACCTTTGGAATTGTTGTCAAAAGGGGGAGATGAGCTTAGTGACATGTCTATGGTTTTCAATCTAACATTTGGTTCATGATAGCATGAGTGACATTCAAATTTTAAATTCAGTTTTGGTATATAGGATCAGTTATGGTTGTTCATTTGGTTCATGATGTTTAATGCTCAATATTGCATAATGTTGGTGATTGTTTGAGATGGTAGGGATTGGTGCTTCTATAGGTGATATTCTATCAATTGGTCAGTTTGACATCAATGCCAAAGGGGGAGTTTGTTGACCCCTTTGACATTGGTTTTGGCATTGATGTCAAGAGTTGATCTTAGCACTTACAGTGTTGGAAAGTATTATGTTATTTAGGAACTTTGAAACATCACTGTTATATGGGACTTTCATTGACATTTGTTGCATTTGAAGACTCAAGGCATATTATGTGAAAAGAGAACTTAATCATGTTTTCATTGATTATAAGGAAATTTAAAAGGAGTTAGACCATACATTGGTCTTTAGTTTTGGACTTGGGATTACACTTAACAATTTGATATCATTGATCAACATATTGGTCTTATACATTGATTTTGGTTATCACTTAGCACATGCTTTATTAAACCATCACAAGGCATTATGGTGCTCGCCTTAGTGGACCAACATACATTGTTGCACATCATGAGGTTTAAAGTGGTCATACAAATAATAGCTAATGACAACACGATGATAATTGTTTTTGACTTGCAAAGGGAAAGAATTGATGATGAAATGTTGACATAAAGGTGTGGTTGTTTTTTGTTTTGCAAAAGCAAAGGTATAATGAGAGATGCCAACACTATAGTTTTCATTTTCTCTTAATGATGGTCTCGTGCACATTTTCAAAGGCAGTTTGTTGAAGGTTGTATTAGGTTTTGGAAGAGCTTGGAAGAGAGGTGGTATGGTGGCAAGAAAAGAGGATGAAAGCAGTTTCAGGAAGTTTTGTTGATGACATTTGAGGTGATCTCTTCCATTTAAGTATGAGTTGCATTCAAGTGAGGTAATAGGTTTTTATTGTGCAAACTCTAGTCGGTTGTGTGGCTGAAAGTTGTTTTCTATTTCTTTTTGAAGTCGATGGTTGTTTGAGGTTGAGCTCCATAAGTTTGTAATCATTCTACAATTGATTATTTGTTTTCACCCGTTGCTCGGGCACACCATGAAAGGGGTGTTTTACATTTTGATACTTGCTAGGGCATGACTCTATGTCAAATATTTGAAGATATTCATAAGGTGAACATTAGGGTTTTGTGTAACATTGATGTGGGTTTCTTGTTTAGACTCTACACCCTATTTTGTTCACAATGTCGACCATGTATAAAGGTGTGGTACAAATTTTTATAATGTTGAATGTAGTCATAAAATGTAGATTCTACATTGTAGAAGAGAGACATCATGATGACTCAAGAGACAGTTATGAAAATAGTCTGAAGAGGATTTATTTGATAGTTTCAGTCAGTGACAAATGGTAGCATTATGTGAACTTTTAATTGTTATAAAAGCAGTGATATGTTACTGTTATTGGTTCAGTGCTTTAAAGAGATATATCATGTTGAATTTGTAAACAAAATTCTATAATATTGTTTTGTAAATAGTATGCAAAACAGTGAGATGTGTAAACCGATATATTTTGTATTTTAAAGATTCCACATCAATGAATTTTTAGGATATAGAATGTGTTAGTTTGGAAAGTGGAAATGTTATGTAGTGAAATAGTGTAACCCTATGTAATTTTTTTATTCATGATTCAGAAAATGTTGTAAAAGATCATGTCAGTGAGATAAGTTTGATCTTTGGCCAGTGAGGTAGTTGTGTTTTCCAATGAGACATTTTGTAGCCAGTGAGTATTTTGTTGCCAATGAGGCATTTTGTAGCTAGTGAGGCTTTGACACTGACACATTCTATAGCCAATGATGTGGTGCTAGTGAGGCATTTTATAGCCAGTGAGGCTTTACCAGTGAGGTAGTTTTGATAAGCCAGGGAGGAATTTACGAGTGCTTTCTCATCCCTATGAGGGTTTTCCACTCATGAAAAATATTGTGTCATGACTCTTCTATGGATTCCTTTTGATCTTGTTGTCTTCTATATTTGCATTGCAACATTTGTGTTTATATGTTGTTTGAGAATGTAAATTTGGTTATTACATTTGATAATAATCTTCAAAACTGAACATTTAGTTTTTTCAAAGAGATTATGTGGTTTTTGAAATAGTAGTAAATTGAAATTGTTTATTAAGACACTAATTCACCCACCCTCTCAGTGTCTTTCATACTCCAACAAGTGGTATTAGAGCTATTCCCTTGCCAAAAGTTTAACCTACTTAGGGGATTCCTGGTGGAGTACTTGACATGGAAAATCAAGGTCTTTCTAATTCTAGAGAACCTTTATTTGATGGTACTGGCTATGATTTTTGGAAATTTAGAATTCAACATCATATAACTTATCTAGGCTATGAGGTTTGGCATGCAATTAACACTAAGTATAATGCAACACCCTCTACTCTAGACAAGAAAAGAACATATGAATGTGATGCTAGGGCTACAAATGCTATTTTTTGTGGTCTGACTAATGATGTGCTTGTTAAAATTATGGACTATAAAAGTGCAAAGTCTATCTGGGATAAACTGTCTAGTATTTATGAGGGTGATGAAAAATTTAAAGAGGCTAAATTACAAACTTTTAGAGCCAAGTTTGAAGGATTAAATATGACTGAGGAATATAAGGTAGTTGATTACCTTCTAAGAGTCCAAGAAACTGTAAACTCAATTTGTGGTCTTGGTGAAACTTTAGAAGAAAGTGTAGTTGTTAAAAAGGTGTTAAGGTCACTGACACCTAAATATGATCCTAAAATCTCTGTTGTAGAAGAGCGAGACTTAAACAAATTCACTTTAGATAAACTCCATGGCGTATTTACATCCTATGAAATGAGAATATGTACTAATAATCCCAATACCAAAGAAGTTGCCTTTAAGTCAGTGAAAAGGGATAATAACATAAACTCTGATTTAGAGAAACTGGATGAAAATGAGTCTATTCTTGTGAGTAAATTGAAAAGAGGATCAGGTAGGTATAAAGGGAAACTACCTTTTAAATGTTTTGATTATGGAAAGATTGGGCATTATGCTACTCAATGCCCTAACAAAGACTTTGAAAATGATGAAGAATTTAATAGTAGACAGTGAAAGAAAAAATAAAATAACTTTAGAAAGAAAAATAGTATCAAAAATAAGAAAACCTTGTTCATCAAAGATGTTGATGTAACAGACAATGGTATAGATGCATCCATTGAAGAAGGAGAAGAAACCCTATTTATAACAATCATTAGTTCAAATCAGAATCATAATGAAGAGATTAGAGAGCAATCTAAACTTGAAGTGGATTTTGAGGGTGAGCTGAGAAGTGCTCTAGGAGAAATTAAGAAATTCAAAAAGGAGGTTGTGATGCCTTTAAATCAGATTCAAAAAGACACTGAAAACCTAGTCAATAAGGTGAATAACTCTAAAAAATAAATTGTTGATACAAAATTTCAAATTGAAATAATATAAGTTACTAAAATGCAATTATAAATCAAAGAAAAAGAATGTTGCACTGTAGAGGAAAAAAATGCTGACTTAAGGAAAGAACTTGACATGTGTGATAGCAGTAACAAACTAGAAGATCTTATAGGTAAACAAAGATACCATAAAGACAAAACTAGCCTTGGGTTTATGGAAGGTCAATGCTCTCATTCTGATAAATCTCAACATGTCAATATGACAAATGATTTTTTTTTTAAGTCATTAGTTATGTCTAAAAGGAGTTCAAACTCACAGAGTGGAAATATTAGATATATAGCAAAGAGTTACAGGTCCAACTATGTTATACAATAAAAGAAACCAAACATTCTTTCCAAAACATCTTTTAATAGTGCTCAAACAAAGTTGATTTGGAAGCCAAAGAAGGTTGATGAAAAGACAAAAGGTATGCTTAATCAAACAACCTTACATGACAAGGTCAAAAGTGTGTGGGTTTTAGATAATGGATGCTCTCACCATATGATAGGTGATAAAAGCAACTTTCTCAAATTTGAATATTGTGATGGTGGCTTAGTGTAGTTTGGAAATGATGATTGTATTCAGATCATAGGGAAAGGTATTGTTTCTTTGGATCATACTTACCTTTGCAGGATGTGTACTATGCAGAAGGTCTCAAGCATAATCTCTTAAGCACAACTTAGATATTTGATCAGGGTTTCTATATTCTTTTTGATGCTCTTGGATGTGAGATTAGAAAGAAAATAGTGAATTTGTTGCAGCAAGTTCAAGAACTCAAGGGAACATTTATAATTTGCAAGAAACTAAATGCATGAAAATGGTTGGTCAATTAAGGGAGAGATTGGATGATCTTCCTTATATTTCTCTTCACTAAATCATTTATGTGTGTTGTTAGGGTGGATTTCAAATATCATCTTATATCCCTATGGTTGTTAGCTACATTGGGTTTATGGTTCTATCTTTGTAGTACAGTGGTCAAAATATGGTTCTTAGTTTTTGCAAATTCTACTGATGAACATGTGACAATAATGATGTTATTCAAATGATTTATTTTCCTAAAAATTATACAATAGTATATACTATGTGAAGTTTTACGTTTCAAAAGGAAGATTTGACAACTATCTAACGTTGAATGCACAAGTTTTGAAAGTGTCATTATTTTTGCTCAACAGTGCATCAATCCTTTCTTTATGAACAATGTAAATGGTTTTTGTATGGTGCAAAGTAAAAAAGTGGTTTGACTTTCTTTATTTTTATTTGACAATACACTTGAAGAGAATTGGAGAGAATTGTTCTATGTTGATTTTGTGGTTTTGAACTAATATGATTGTTGTTGAAGTGTCTCATGTGGTAAGTATCAATTTGAATGATAATGTTGTGAATTGGTAGGTTAAAGGATTAGTTAACATGCTAATTCAAAGTGAAAGTTTGTTGTTGATACACAGTTATCTAGCTGGTAGAGTATGGTTGGCTCATGCTTAATATTAAAATCTTCCTAAATGAAATATTAGTTTACAAGAATGAGTTGGCAATCTTGTTTGAATTGTTAATGGGTTGCATTGAAGTTTAAAAAATTCAGGTGTGAATTATGTGCAGCATGCTACAAACAGTGAAACTTTTAAGATGAGTATGTACTGAAACAACAAGGTACAATGTCTAAGGATATCATCTATAATACATAAGAAAAGACAATGAAATTTTGTACTCAAATCTTCTATGTGGTGAATATCATTTGTGCATGAGCATAGTTTTGTGGATAGTGAATTGTACTTTTTAATGCTCAACAGAAATATAGAATCGCATGTACAATGATCTATTGATGGGTGAGCAGTAAACTTGGTGTATCCAAACCAACAATAGTCATTAGTGCAAGTCAGTTGTGGTCAATGACAATATTGCTACAAAAGTGTATGTTGGTTCTTTTAATGAGACAATCATTTCCCTTATAATAATTCAAAGTCGCTTTGTACTTACAAAAAATTTGCTTGTAGAGAATGTTTAATTTTGAACAAATTTGTTAACTTGATACTTGTTACTACTTGATGCATTTTCATTTCATTTCCAAATGGTTATTATTGGTGATTACACATGAAAATGTGTGATGAATCGTGTTAGTACAGTGTTATTCTTAGGGGAAACAACTAATCTCTTTGAGTGCATGGTTTTAGGGGGAGTTTTCATGTATATTCTACACCCCTGGGTTATACTTTCAACTTGGTGGCATCTTGGTTCAGTCTTGATACCATGGAATTTCTATATTTCATCATGTAGTGCTCTTTTCAGTTTTATTCATTTGGATCTAATGTCTTTTTGTGTCATTGTGATAGCGGATTGTAGTTCATGAAAAGGTATTTGTTGATTTTTCACCCATTTGACCTTTGGAATTGTTGTCAAAAGCCAACATTTGGTTCATGATAGCATGAGTAACATTCAAATTTTAAATTCAGCTTTGGTATACAAGATTGGTTATGGTTGCTCATTTGGTTCACAATTTTTAATGCTCAATATTGCATAATGTTGGTGATTGTTTGACATGGCAAGGATTGGTGCATTGGTGCTTCTATAGGTGATGTTCTATCAGTTGGTTAGTTTGACATCAATGCCAAAGGGGGAGTTTGTTGACCCCTTTTACATTGGTTTTGGAATTGATGTCAAGAGTTGATCTTAGCACTTACAGTGTTGGCAAGTATTTAGTTATTTAGGAGCTTTGAAACAGTACTGTTATTTGGGACTTGCCTTGACATTTGCTGCATTTGAAGACTCAAGGCATATTATGTTAAAAGAGAACTTAATCATATTTTCATTGATGATAAGGAAGTTTAAAAGGAGTTAGACCATACATTGGTCTTTAGTTTTGGACTTGTGATTACACTTATCAATTTGATATCATTGATCAACATATTGGTCATATACATTGATTTTGGTTATCACTTAGCACATGTTTTATTAAACCATCACAAGGCATTATGGTGCTCGATTTAGTGGACCAACATACATTGTTGCACATCATGAGATTTAAAGTGGTCATGCAAATAATAGCTAAGACCAACACAATGATAATTGTTTTTGATTTGCAAAGGGAAACAATTGACGATGAAATGTCGACATAATGATGTGGTTGTTTTTTGTTTTGAAAAAATAGAGGTATAATGAGGGATGCCGACACTATAGTTTTCATTTTCCCTAAATGATTGTCTCGTGCACATTTTCAAAGGTAGTTTGTTGAAGGTTGTATTAGGTTTTGGAAGAGCTTGGAAGAGATGTGTTATGGTGGCAAGAAAAGAGGAAGAAATTAGTTTTAGGCAGTTTTGTTGATGACATTCGAGGTGATGTTGTCTTCCATTCAAGTATGAGTCTCATTCAAGTGAGGTAATAGGTTTTTCTTGTGCAAACTCTAGTCGGTTGTGTGGCTGAAAGTTGTTTTCTATTTCTTTTTGAAGTCGATGGTTGTTTGAAGTTGAGCTCCTTAAGTTTGTAATCATTCTATAGCTGATTAGTTATTTTCACCCGTTGCTAGGGCACACCATGAAAGGGGTGTTTTTCATTTTAATACTTGCTAGGGCACGACTCTATGTCAAATATTTGAATATATTCATAAGGTGAACATTAGGGTTTTGTGTAACATTGATGTGGGTTTCTTGTTTAGACTCTACAGCCTATTTTGTTCACCATGTCGACCATGTATAAAGGTGTGGTACATATGTTTATAATGTTGAATGTAGTCATAAAATGTAGATTTTGCATTGCAGAAGAGAGACATCATGATGACTCAAGAGGCAGTTATGAAAATAGTTTGAGGAGGATTTATTTGATAGTTTCAGTCAGCGACAGATGGCAGCATTATGTGAACTTTTGATTGTTATAAAAGAAATGATATGTTATTGTTATTGGTTCATTGCTTTACATAGATATATCATGTTGAATTTGTAAATAGAGTTCAATAATGTTTTTTTGTAAACAAAATGCAAAACAATGAGATGTGTAAATTGATATATTTTGTATTTTAAAGATTCCACGTCAATGAATCTTTAGGATATAGAATGTGTTATTTTGGAAAGTGGAAATGTAATGTAGTGAAATAGAGTAACAGGCTCTATAATTTTTTTATTCATGATTCAGAAAATGTTGTAAAATATCATGTCAGTGAGACAAGTTTGATCTTTGGCCAGAGGGTGTGTGGTTTTCCGTGAGGTAGTTGTGTTGCCGCTGAATATTTTGTAGCAGTGAGGCTTTTGGTATCTAGTGTGAGGCATTTACAGTGGTTTTTCATCCCTATGAGGGTTTTCCACTCATGAAAAATACTTTGTCATGACTCTTTTGTGGATGCTCTTTTGGATTTGTTAAGTGCCCCGGAAACCCTGAAATACTTACTATTTTCATAGAGATTATGTGGTTTTTGAAATATCAGTAAATTGAAATTATTTATTAAGACACTGATTCACCCCCCCTCTTAGTGTCTTTCATACTCTAACATTGACTTGTTTTGACCAATTTTGAGGTGATTTTGTGAAGTTTGATTTTGGAAAATAGAGTAAATAGTCCAAAGACACTTTTTTTGTCTGGTTTGAGTGTGAAAATGTTTAAATGTGTAAGAAAACACTCATAGAAAATGTACAACCTAGGTTGGAAAGTATACTACTTGTTGAGTACCTACTTGAATTGGTCCAAAAACCTAAACAAAGTAGACAACTAAAGATCTTGGTGAAACTAGCTCCCCCTTACACGACATGGGAACACCAAAATCTCTTACCCTTGAAGATCCTAAGATCTTGTGAACCAAGGGAATTTATGTCTCCATAATGAATGGTGGAATGTAGGATGGCTTCAAAAGTCTAACCCCCTGCACTAGTAAGTAAAAGGGTTTTCGGCCTCTAAAACAAGTGGTTCTTAATCCATGTTTCAGGGTAATACTGGTGCCTATACGCAAGGTGAGATTAGCTCAATAAAGAGGCCTTCCAATCCCTTCATTAGAAAGTATTTTTATGTATCTCTCATATATTGAGGGTGACACTCATTTGTATAGGACATCTGCACCAGGTGATTGAAGGTTTCCCTACAATCATGAATATTTATATAGCGGACCAAAACAAAGTATCACTTGGGTTGTTCCCTCTTGCGATGTAGGCCCTCTAAGGGTGACAAAATAAAAATAAGTATGTTGTTTTTTATCTCCAAGATCGCACGAAGCACGGGGAGAGAGCATACACAACACCTTTTTCTCACACTTGCATGATGTTCATTTTAAATAAAAAACCAAATATGTGGGTGATTATGCAAATGTCTAAAAGACTCTTTTGATTCTCAAGATCACCAAATGGTGCGAGAGAAGAGCATACACACCTTAAGACAAGTTATAAAACCACAAGACAATGAAGACACTTGTTCTTTTTAAACCCTCAAAGCAATATGTGAAGAAGACACTTGATGCAATGTTAATTTTATACCAATGAGTGAATATGCAAGTTCTTTTTAACCGATGAGTGAAGAAATGCAATTTTTTGTAAATTTTAAGCCCAATGACATGTAAATGCAAGGTTAGTTTTAATCCCAATGAGTTTATGAAAAGAAGACAAGATAGATAGATTAGCAATATCAAGTGAAATGCATGTTTCCCACCTATTCCACACACTAGAAATCCAATGCCACTAATAGAAAACCCATAAGATATGGTATGCAAGAGATCTAAACTAAAATATTTTGACTGAAACCCTAAACTATAAATTAACAAGAAATTGTGTCATAGAAAATAGCAGGTGTGGTTCACAACCAAAAGCAATTGCATCACAAGAATTATGGTTGTGTCATTTGGGATGTCGACTATGGCTAAAAAAATCAATGGTGGTTCTTGTCAACAATAGGTGTGGCGAATCCCTTGGCGGTTGTGGCGAATGACAGTTGATTGCATCATAGGAAGTTGAACCTGCAAAATGAAGAAAATCCAACCAATTCTAAGCAACTAACCACTAATATGATATGCAACTAAGGTTAATCTAAGGAAAATAAAAACCAAATGACCAAAATTTTCCAGAAAAATTGAGAGATCAAACAAAGTTGAGATGTTCCCTAATCTGAAGCAATTGTGTCATTTGGCATCATAGTTGCGACACTGTTTCAAAAGTGATTGCATCATTTGAGCTCATGGTTGCATCGATCCATACCTATAACCTACAAAATCAAAATTTCCATACGATCTCTGTAAAATTTTCCTTTCATGTTAGGTTCACCAATGTAATTAGGGCTAAAATTATCAAGGTTAGGTAGTAATGCATGTAAATCAAACCCTAATAAACAATGAAGTACAAATAAGCATAAAGAAATAAAACATGAAACAATATTACCAAAGAGTCTTCATAGCACCATTGATTCACCTTCATTGCAATTCTCCATATTTTTTTATATGAATAATTGCCCTCAGATTTTTGAGTATGCAAATAGGCAGGTAGTGACAATGACAAAGCTAAATATTGAAGATTTTTATTGACTAAGATGTTGAATTGATAGCTTGTAGATGCAATAGACTAGATGACTTGTAAATGAATAAGCTAGATGTAGATGTTAAAATGACAGTGACAAGGGTATTTTATACAAAAGACAATTTTGAATGAAGGGTTGAGACTAAAAGATTATAGATCAATGGCCAAGAATGAGAGATGTAGTATGGAATAGGGTTAGGGTAAAATTAGGGAAAATGATAAGGATGGATGGTTAGGATTAAATTATAAAATAATTTAATCAAGGGTGGAGGTTAATTGAGACATGGATAGATAAGAATTGACACAAATAAAGAGGTGACAGTGAATTAAATAATAAAATTATTTAATTAAGGACAATGAATAATTAAATAATAAAGATATTATTTAATTATAGAAGAATGTGATAAAGGGGACCTTTTAAATCAGATAATGATTCAATCCAAAATTCAAGAGAGGGAACCAATTAAATAAATAAATAAATTATTTAATTTATGACAAAAGAGACTAATGAATAATTAAATAATTGAAATAATTATTTAATTATACTAGAAAGGTGAGTAGAGAATTAAATAAA
>VDFB02087120.1:0-71838 GCA_007258455.2 Sequoia sempervirens | reverse complement strand
TTCCTATGTGCATGAACCTTACTTTTTCTGCCAACTAGTAGCCTTCAGACTCAGACTCATTTGTTAGAACTAGTTCTGATTGGTCTTCTTCGGCTATTATTTCTATGTCATGCGCCAGATTCTTGCACAACGCTCTTCCTTAGATGGTCTTTTTAGGCTTCACCTCAATGTCATATTCAAGGATCGTAGTGATCAGATTAGCCCTTCTTTTGGTGATTTCTCCTTCCATGATGTACTTGTGCACACTGGAATGCATGACATAAATAATCACCTTGTTTCAAGATATGAGGCGTCGAAACTTCTTGAGTCCCTTGACTATTGTGAAGGATTTTTTGTTGATGAAGTTGTAGTTCATCTCATATTATTTTAGGGTCCAAGAGTGAAATTCTATTAGATGTTCTTTTCCTTCGTCGTCTTTCTGAGTTAAGATAGTAGCAAAGCTTAACTTTTTGTTGAATACATACATCATGAAGTCCTTCAATAGGTCTAGATTGAACAGCATAGGATCTGAGGAAATATCATCCTTAACCTTCTTGAAGGCTCCTCTAGCTTCTTTAGTCCATTTGAATAATTGATCCTTTTTCAGCATCGGGGTGATTGGTTTGATTTTCCCTACAAAATATAAAATGAATTTTCTCACAAAATTTACCTTCCCCAGGAAAGATTGGATGCATTTCCTATTGATTGGTAGGGTAAGTTTGATTTATTTCACTTATTCAAGATCAATCACAATTCCTTCTTTGGACACTAGATGTCCTAATAGCTTGCCTTGTGGTACTCTAAAGACACATTTTTTTGGGTTCAACGATACTCCAAACTCTTGGAATTTTTTGAAAACCATCTCAAGGTGATCAAATTGATTATCCTTATGGTTGGAGAATACAATCAGATCATCCAAATAGATTAGGATAATCTTGGTAACCAATTCACTGAAAGTGATATCCATGGCCCGCTGGAAAGTGGCTCCCGCATTTGAGAGACCAAAAGGAATTTTAGCATATGTGAATGTTATCTTATGTTGGTCCTCTTCTTTGACCCAAATCTAATTGTAACTAGAGAATCCATCCAGTAGAGAAAAAATTTCCAAACCTGCCACTGTTTTCAAGATTGTCTCCATAGAAGGCAATGGGTAGTGATACTTTAGGAATGATTTGTTTAGGTCTCAAAAGTCAACACATAAGTGGATATATCCATTCTTCTTTTAGAATAGAACCAATTTGGATGCCCATGTGTTGTGCTCAATCGAGAAGATGATCTAAGACAAAATTAGATTTGTTAGCTCTTGTGCCATCATGGCTTTGATCTTTAGATTCACTGGCCTCTATTTTTGGTACACCGGTTTTTCACCTTCTGTCAACTCTATTGTATATTGGATGATGTCGGGATTGTGTCCCTTAAGGTCATCATATGACTAGGCTATGAATCCTTCATACCTTTCACATAATTTAATAATCCTCTCCTTATCGTGATGCGAAACATCTTTCTCAACTTTGAGCTTTCTTCCATCTCCAACTTGAAGGTCTACATAGTATCTTTTGTCCACTACAAACTTCCTTTTATCATTTCTTGCCTCATCACAATCAAATAGGTTTTCAAGAGTGACAAGTCCCTTCAGAAGCTTATTATACCTTAGCTAAAAGATTTTTCTATTGTAGGCCTTGGAAATCTTTGGTTAGAGTTGGTCAGAAAATTCTCCTGACTATTGGATGAATTAGGTGATGTGTTCATCACTATCACACACCTAGCAACTCTGATCATTTTCTGGAATCACTGTTTAGACTATCACTCATACAGAGTGTTTGTTATGTATTAGGTCAAAGGTTATTACAACCATGTGATTTGCATCAATATTTTGTTCTTGGGGCGCTGTTTGGATGTTGAAGGCTTCAAAACCCTCAATCAGTTCCTAGAATCTATATTTGTAGGATCTCATGTGAACATTCTTGGCTATGGAAATCCCTTGGACTTTGTTGACCACTAGTTCAAAATCTTCAAACACCATTAATTTCTTAATTCCCATCTACTCTAGAAGCCTTAGACCTTGCACTAGTCCTTCATATTTAGCTTCATTGTTTGAACAAGTGAACTAGAAGTAGAAGGACCAAAGTGTCCTTTCATTGTGCAGGGATGTCAAACATATCTTGGATCCTATGCCCACCTTGCATCTTGCTCCATCCAAGTGCAAAATCCATAGTTCTAAAGCTTGGTTACTTTCAAGTTCCTTCACGACCTTTAGAAGCACTTGATCTTCATTGTAAATGACAAAGGTGCCCAACTCGGTAGCATGATAGTTTTTGAAAGGGTCAACATCTATATATTTTCTCAAGAGAGCTTCTTCTTGATAGTTAAATCTTTAGTCACCTTTTCATCTTCTAGCAACTTAGTGAAATATGTTTCCTCCTTAGTGGAAGAGGTATGAGTAGCCACAAAGTTGATCATAGCTTCATTGGCCACATGTTTTGAATGTAGACATTTGGACACTATTTTCATTTTAACTCCATGTTTGGTCCTTAGGATCAAGTGTGACCAGTCTAGAGAAAGATACCCTCCTATCTTTGAACTGAATTCTCAGGATAGGCAGAGACCAAACATGGGGGAAAAATCTATGATCACAGTGTCTTGCAGAACTATCATGTTAGGGTAGGAGAATAGATTCAAGGGGAGGTCTTTGATGACACCTATGATTTTGAATTTGTTCCCATCAAGTTGCATAACCCCCCTCTTTAAAGGCTCATAGCTAAGTCCTAGGGCTTCAACTATCTACTTGGGAATGACTATAATGCTAGCATTGGAGTCAATCATGGCATTATGCAACAATTTCTCACCAAAAATAAGGGTTAGGAAGAAGGGTTTCAATTTTGTCTTATCTCTAACGTCAATAGAGGCTTCCTCTGTGCTATTCATGATAACTTTTCTAGGAGTTTATTGATCAATATAATTTCCTTTGAGCAATTGTTTTTCTAGTTGAATGATTGGATCCTCCCAAAGAGCCTTTTGTAGCAATCTCTTCTATTCTAGAATAGACAAGATATCCCATAGAGAAACATTAGCAGATGGTTTTTTCAATTGTTCCACCACATTAAATGGTGGTGGATTTGGAGGCTTCTACTCCTTAGCTCTTATTATACCAATTTCCCTTTACAATGGACATTGTTGTGCCACTATGGAGGTACTAGGCATCTGGTCAGAAGCACTTTTAGGCTGTGGACTAACTAGTTGTGGAATGACTGATTCACCTGTGAATCTCCCCTTTAAACAAGTGTTGTAATCAGAATGTACTTGTGGTGTTGTCAATGGGGATGCATAATTGGAAAACACTATATCTTCTTCTTCCATCCATGAGAAGAGTGCGTGATCGAGAGCAATATTTGTTTCTTGGTCTAGAGACATCCCTTTCCTTTGAGCAGTGAGCACCACATTTTCCATTTGCGGAGAGGCATATACATAGCCTCCATGATCTGACATTGTAGGAAGTTTCAGGGAATATGTGAGTCACCACAAGGGAAACACTAGGGTTTTTTGTCATTGACTAAATTGTTTTACCCCGTAGTCAGTTGTTTGCTTGAGCTTAGCTTAGCACTCTACAACATAGAAAGCATTGGTACTATTTGATTAGTTGTTTGCACCTGTGAATTGTGTGAGCACCTCTTTGGAACTAGTTTTGTTATTAAGAAGACCTTCTACCCTAATAGTTCTTATAGGTGGGTTTTGGAGGCACAACCTAGTTTTGCTTAATAATAGTTATCTTGTTGGCCATAGCCCACAACATCTCCTAAATGTTGCTTATATCATCCTTTGAAGAACTAGATGTGGAAGCAACAAGCTATGGTGTAGCTAAAGATGTATACCTAGACTGAGGTGGAGTGGGTGCACTGGTAGACGGTATCTCCTAGGTGGAAACTAATACTTTGGGGAAGATAGGCATAGTGGGACGAGGTGATAACTTCTCAACATCTATGAGATTTTTCTTTTCCTTGACTATAAATTTCTATGCATTAGGTAACATGGTTTTGTTGAGAGACTAGATCATCATTGAAATATCAGTGTTGATAGATTTTAGGTAGAATATGAACACCAACTCAGCCGATGGGTGGATAGAAATTTGAATTCTATGCCAAGTTATATGGAACTAGGAATTGAATTTAGTCATGGCTTCGTATGGGGCTCATTTGATGATTTCCAACTGGTGATACTGGGAAGACCTATCTCCATCATTTGAGAATCTTTCATAGAAAGGGTATCTGATTTGATCCCAAGTAGCAATGGTATTAGCTTGCAATGTGTAGTAAAAATCTAGTGCCTTACATCTGAAAGAGGCTATGAGTAACCTTAGCATTACATTTTGGTTTGTAACTCCATGCACTACATATGTCTACCACATCTTCCAGATGTTTGGATGGTGTTCTTGATCCATCTCTAGTGAACTTATGTATGGCTTTTAGAGTGGAGACCAAAATAGGGGCCCAAACGACAGTTGCTACTGTTGCTACAAGAGGACTTCTAGCATTCCATGCCACATAATTTATGTTAGTGGTAGGAAACATGGCTAGCATAAGGGGAAAAGGAAGTAGAAAATTCACTAATTATGTCATGGCTTGTATTGTTCCTAATTACAACACTAACAGTCTAGGATTATTTGTTGTTTGGGACCTAGTAACAGGCTGATGGCTCATACACCCTCTTTTAATTTAGATTTATTTTAAAACGTCCCACCGAGCGTACTAGAAAAAAAAAACTATTAATACAAAAAATTGGAAAGGTAACAACCTTTATGGGAAGCTCAGTTAATATGGGGGGACCAATTGCGTTAAACTGAGTGACCTTCAAGATTTTAAAGAAGCTGACTTCTTTTGTAATTGGGGGGTTTGGAATTTGAAAATGAAGTAGATATAAAAAATAAAGATATAGCTAAGGAAATGCACCAAGATCTAGATATAAAGAATGGTAAATATATCTTTTGAATACTATTTAAGGGCCCATTCAACAATCTTCCATGTCCTAGAATATCAAAATTTAGAAATAGATGCTTGAACAATTCATTCAATGAAATAAAATAATTCTCATACACATTCACTAAAAAGAGGAGTCAAAGACATGATCTAAACTAGAAAAATTGTATTAAAACCATAGAAGTTCTACAAATAAACAATTCAGGACAATAATGGCACAATATTAATGTTTTATCAAATATCTTAAGAAAAATAGAAAGGCCGAACAATGGCACAGTATGACAGTCTCATAATATAATCTAAATGAAATAAAAAGGCTTGGTGTCTTTCCAGGCTAATTTTTTTGCATCTTCTGAACTTGTTTTTAGAAGCAAGAAGCAGTATATATAGCTATAAATCCCACCACCTGACAAGCAAACAATAAAAAATATCCATATCTCAAGCAATGATGGGTGGAAGAATGATTCCCCTCGATCATTGTAAAAGAAAATAATTGGTTCATAGCACCTAGTCACTCCCTAGCTAGATGAATCTCCTATGAATGATGGCAGTGGTCCCAAAAACACCTTGAATAGACAAGTTTCATTCACCTATGAAGGTAGTTAAGATAGGTGGTAGCTTGATGGGGCATGCAACTCACTCTCACCTTCCTTTCGATGAAGTCCCCACTGAAGAGACACGTGGTAGCATGGAAGAGCCTACTCGTTGATTCCTCCTCTTTTCGTTGAGAGACTACGAAGTGAAGACACATGGAGGAATTCTTTACTATTAGCATTTACTCTGGGGTCCACCCAAATGTGTATGTGGACAAAATCTATATGGCACATAGTCGGGGCCCAACTGTTGGCTGAAGGGAATCATCCTTGAAGTGCCTATGGTGACGACACGTAGAAGCATGGTGGGAACCGGTAGAAGAGAAAAGGAAGCAATCACTGTGAAGAGTGTCCGACGAACGTATGTCGATAGCCGATGAAGTTTATCAAAAATAGGCCTGATTGAGAAGAAAAGGGGAGAATTTTGAATATATGAGGCATAGGTTGGTACTTAACAAAAATAAAAACACCCAAAGGGAGATCAAGGAATTTTACATTCATAGGTAGTATTTAAATTTTCCAAGTTTGCAAAGAAAAAGTTAGTCCATAAGCATGTTAGTCATTCATTCAATGCATTTCCTAGTTATGAGAGCCTCTTAGTAGAAGAAAGGGAAAATGTTGATGCTTTCACTAAACCTACACCCCCTCTTATCTCTCCTATTTGTAGGAATGATGTGATAGAATAATATGAAACATAGACAATTATGATAATCATAGTTTCTCTTCTCCTAATACCTCTCCTACATGTGACGAAGGTATTTTAGTGTTAGAAGATGCACTCATTGAGATTCATGATAGTTTTAAAATCTCAGCTTCTATAAACTCTCCTACAATGGAAGATATCATAGCATGAGAGAATGAGACCATAGACACATTTCCAAATATCACCTTACCTAATCTCCACTCATCTCTTTCTTGTGGGAATGTTTTAGTGAAAGAGGATGCAATTGTAAGGAATCACAATGATCATATTTTAAGCAAGGATGATAGGTTGGTGTTAGATAATCAAACTTTTAAGAACTAGGACAAACCTCTTTATGTTTCTTACCATACCTATCCTATTTTTGAAAACATTATGGGACAAAGGAATACAATTATGGACAGTCATGATGACTGCATTTCTTATTTTCCTAGTATCTCTCCTAGTTGTGAAGAAGATACTTTGATGTTGGAAAATCCAAGCAATGAAAGTAATGAAAAGATTATTTGCCTCTCTTCCACTAGTAAGAACATTATTGAACAAGAGAATGATATCATTGATAAACATGAAAACCTAACCATTGATGATTCACCTACTTGTGATGAAGTTACTTTAGAAGAACCAACCATTGAATGTCACGAACATCTAGTTTGTAGTTCTCCTAAAAACTATCCTCCTGTGGAGGATATCATGGTGCAAGAAAATGACAACATTGACACATCTCTTTCAAAAATTAATAATGTGGCTTCCTCAAATGATGGTGAAAAGATGACACTAGATTCTCCTTCATTAGAAAGGCCTCAAACTAAAACTACCAAAGTTATGAATGCACAAGTGTCTATTAAATCCCCACTAATTATTGGACCTGCTAGATACCCTATGGGACATCATAAGTATCCTCTAATTATTTACCTACCCTCACAATGACAACGAAAAAAGAATAAAACTATCTGCATCCTCAAACCACCTAAGAATAATGTTTTGTAGCAACCAAGTTATAACATCGTTACTAATATATATAACACTAGAAACAATCTACAACCAATAAAAACAACTTAAACATCTCTCCCCTTGCCTAGTCATATATTTCCTAGTGTTCCTCATTTTTCCGCAAACAATAGAAAGCAATATAGTATTGTTTAGTAGCTTTAGAATAATCCTACTAAGATATTCCTATGGGAACTTCTTCAAACATCACCTAGTTATCATAGCATGCTTCAAATGGCCTTGCAACAACTTATGGTTCCTCCCAAAACTAGTTCAAATGATGTGCTAGTGCTAGTTCAAGGAATGAATGACATGAACTTATATATTTTTATTCACTAGAGTGAGTTACCTCTCTTAGAAATTTAGGAAAAACATGAAGCCTTCAAAAAAATAATCTAGGTGTGTTGCAAAAAAATGTATCTCTTGCTTGATATGGGAATATTTAACAACAAATTAGACTTAATGAGGCTTTGATTTAGTGTTTTGAGGTGTTTTACATATCCGCATTAGGTCTTGGACCCTTGCAAACTGAATAAAATACATTTATTTATGTTTTCTAAAGGTGTTGTAAAGTGTTGCAAAAGACTTTGACACTTTTCTAGACTAATGGACCTATTTTCCCCCTAATTCAATATTCTAAATTGTATTTATTTGCATTCTCACATTAATCTAGAAGGCTTGTAAATTAAACCTAATTCTAATCTAGTGTTGTAATGTGTTTTACACATTCACATTGGATGTTGTGCCTTTCTAGGAAATGTGGACCTCATTTTAATGTTGTAAAGTGTACTTAATCACACTTTCACATTGAACTTTGTGTCCTTATCCCTAATTACCCTTTACATCATCATTAATAGGCCCTTATTGCCACATATTTTGCATTTCAAGGATTAATTTGATCAAAGACCCAACTAAATCAACATAGAAACCAAAATTATTCATTCCCTAACAATCGATCTAGCAAAAGATCCCCTCTGAGACCAAGTCACCAATCCGGGAGAATTAGTTTTATTTGGGCTACTTTCGAGGTTCGAGTAGGAAAGTTGGATTTTAAGTTTAGTTTTCCTTCATGTCAGCCCTGGGGATCAAATTAACAAGAATTTTAGGAGGATTTCCTATATAAACAAGCCTTTAAACCCTAATTCATAACTCATTCATTATTCATTGATCATTCATCATGTATTCAAGTCAAACAAGCTAAGGTTAGGTCATTTAGAGAGCATTCAAGATCATTTTTTAGACATTTAAGGGAAGATTATTCATCTATTGCTACATAAATTCAAGATCAATCATCATGGAAATATTTTAATCTCTTCATTTCATTTTCATGCTTCATCTTATCTCTTCATTTGGTTTAATTATCTAAATGGGGTTTGACCAATGCAAACTCATATTCCCTAGCATTCAACATTTTTCTTTCTTTCCTCGTGTGTTTATAGATTAAGGCACTTTGAAGGTTTGGAAATAATTGAAGGATAAGGTGAAAACTTTTTGAAGACATATCCTTGTTGGATAGGTCAAGATATCCACAAAAATTCACTTTCAGAACCCAATTTGACAGCTTCAGAACCAAACATTGGGAGGAAGAAAAAGTGCAAGACAAGGGCTTCCATTTCCACTTTTGGATGCTTACAAAAGCCAAAGTGGACTAAGTTTCCATTGACTAAGTTTCCATCAATGGAAAATTAGTTCCACTACACATGATTTTCAAAAGTTTATGTAGATTTGGATACCCATTTGGCTGAAATGGGCTTTGGTGCAATTTTTCAAATTTGGGACTATGTTGCCCAGAATGGTGTAAATGTCCCAATAGGTCAAAATTTCAAAATCAATATAATTTCCAAGTGAACACATTCAATTTTACAATTTTTTCTTATAGTTTACTTACATTTGTGGGTCATTTTACATATCACATTATGTTTTCAAACAAAGTACATTTCCCTAGGTTTGCAGTAATAATCTATCTCTTTTATGAGTTATTTGCATTTAGGATATTCCATTTAGAAATATTTCAATCATATTAATGTTAGTATTTAGTGAACTATCTAAGTATTTATGGGAAACCTTTCTCCTTTTAGGTGCAAAACCCGAGAAGTGAAGAGAGTTCCTACCTGCAAAATTTTGTGGTACACTAGGTTAATCGAATTGTGATAAAGAAAACCCTTGTTGACAATGGTTCAACCCTGAATTTGTGTAATATGAGCCTTTTGGAATTGATAAAAATTAGGATTAAAATTAAACCTAATTATTTATCTATCCATGGATTTGATATTATAGGAAAAAAAACCCTCAAAGTCATCATATTAACTATTAAAGTTGGGAAAGTAGCATTACTAAATCTGGTCCATCTTTTGTCTGAGGATCTTTCTTATAATCTCCTCCTAGGAAGACCTTGGATTCATGAAATTCATGTAGTTCCTTCTACTTTACATCATGTAATAAAATATTTCTATAACAACAAGGTTTACATGCTAAAATTTGATCATCAACTTGAAAGTTGCATGATTTCAGAGAGAGAAGGGAAAATCTAGAATCAGCTACAAAAAAGGAAGTTATGAAGGAAAAGGAACATGAGACGAAAATTAAGGAAGTCACTAAGCTATTTGAAGATGATTGGGGTTCCTTATATCTAACACCAAAATTCATTTGTGAATACAAGATCATAACAAAAGAGTCTGAAAAGGGAAAAGAAAAAGTAGTAATGTCAACACAGAATTCAAATGTATCCACCTCAACCACTTTAGATTATCAAGAAAATTATATGAAATGTTTTAACAAAGTTTATTATGAAAAAAAAATGAATCCTTAAGAAATAAAAAATATTTATGGAAGAGGTTGTGAACTTATGAGACAACTTTGTTATAGTGGAAAAGGATGTGGTGCTAGAGAACAAGGTATATGTGTCCCTATAGAGCCTAACACACAAGAAAAAAATCATGGTTTTTGTTATTGTCCCTTGATAAAAATAAAAGAAACAAAAAGGCTTTCACTTAATATCAACACTCTCACAAAAGATTCTTCTAAGCCAACTTTAACATTAGTGAATCTTGAACTAATAGACACTAGTGGTCTTGGTTATTGTCCTTCAAAAGAAACGAATGAAATGGAGAGACCCTCGCTTAATATCAATGTCATCACACAAAATAATAATGATTGGATTTCATTAGATTTTACACCAACTTGTAAAGGAGAGTACAAAATCTCACAATCTAAAGAGTATTGCGTAAGTATTACATCTTATACTAAGCAAAAGATATCTTTTTCGCTAAATAAAGGAACATTTTCTACTATTGATCAAGAGAGTATCTTGTTGAGACTCTTCCAAGATCATTTGATATCTCTCCCTCCAAGAACAAGAAATAAATTTTACTACAAGAGTTCATTTTGTGCTTATAATAGAGTTCATGGTCATTCTACTAATGAATGTAAGGCTTTAAGTGATAAAACTCAACATCTTAGGGATTGTGGTGCTCTTCCTTGTGTTGAATCACCTTATTCCTTTAATTGATATGGATTTTTAGGTTTTTCATCCATCATCTAGGCTCACCCTTGTCCTACACTCAATGGGGTCAAGGGGTTAGGTAGTGGGACACTTTGCGCCAAAGTGGGACACTTTGCTCCAAAGTGGGACACTTTGCTCCAAAGTGGGACACTTTGCACCAAATATGGATACTTTGTGACAAAGATGGATAATTTACAACATTCTTTAAAGTTTTCCTTTTATATCACTTGTCGACTATCTCTTTTGGCTAGTTGGCCACCTTCCATGTATATATATAGGAACAAGGTTGGGAGGTGACTGGCATGCCTTAAGTTGGATCGTATGTGATGTATTGAGTTATCTTTAGTTATTGAATTTTGGGGGCAACCCTTTCCTTCCTATTTCATGGCGTAGCTTTATTTTGGAAACATATGAGTTGGCATAGGTTTTCTGAGGAAAGCTCTCATGTCTTAGGATAAAACATTGGCTACTTTAAAGCAATTTCTCACAGTAATGGTGTAGCAACTACTTTAAAGTGGGGGAATACATCAGTGACATTTTTTAGCATATTTCATTAATTTATTTTCTTTCTTCTTGTGACGTGTGCTTTTCTTGGTGGTGTCATTGGGTTTGATGTCCTCCAAGAGTGTGATATTTCTAATCATATGATCTCCCTTCATGGTATGATGTGAAATGAGAGGCATCCCATAAGGGGTGATCTGATATTCTTGACTTGTCCTCTCTTGGAGACATTAGGCACAAAGATTCCTACAAAGAAGTCCTTACATGAGAAAAGAAAAATCCCCTTTAAACAAAAACTTATATACATAACATTCAAAAGAATAAAAACTATAGAATTGTAGTCCCTTATTGAAGTTATTAGGAGGATAGCTTTGGTATGGTTAGTATCATGAGAAGTTGATACACTAGCATGAATTTCTCATTATACAATGAGAAGCCGACACGTTGCCATGCCTTTCTCACTCAACTACATCATTTGGATAACTCACCTAGTGGAAAAACTAAGGCTCCACTACCCCAGACTAAGAATACATGATTGGGACAACTCAACTAGTGGAAAAACATAGGTACCACTACCCCATAGTGAGTAGTGTATGTTATGTATAAACAACCCCATTCCACATCATATTGGAATGGTTATTATTTATCCTTTTTCTATATTTTATTTTCTTGGCCTTTGATAGGGTATGATTATGAATCTTTGTTATTGTTGCATACTAAATTTTCTTGAATATATACTTTAGTGTGACTTTGTAATGGTGGAAAAATCTCACTAAAGTGGGGGAAAAATTTAGTAACAGAAAAAGTATCCCTTTTCCCTAACTTGGGAATAAGTGATGTTGCATTAACCAAATTGTGCCATGGTTTAGTGTTGTAATGTGTTGTACGCATTCACATTAATCTAGGGCCCCTTTTAACAAATTGTACTTAAATTATACCTTATTTATGGTGTTGTAAAGTGTTGTAGTACACTTTCACACTTATCTCCTAGGGTTTAATTAATTAATTATGGTTAATTGAACTTAATTAGCCCCTTTAATTCAAATTTAAGCATTCTTAATGACACCTTCTGAAAGATCTATCCCAACATCCAATAATGATATGGCATAAAATTTAATTTGGATAAATAAAAGTCCTAGAAAATTGTGTTAGGACTCATTCACCTTTAGTTACAAATGGGTTCTCTCCACATAGGACCCACCTTTCTATGCATTTTTGAGGTGGGTTTTTGATGTTCTTTCCACCCCCTGAAGAAAGGTGCTAGAAACTTGTGTTAGGACCCATTCGCCTTTAGTAGCGAATGGGTCCTCCTCTCTTAGGACCCCTCTTTTGGAATTTTATTTGGCAGGTTTCTAATGCTTTTTAATCCTAGATCTAGTGTCAGCTTGAATTATTCAAATTTCAGTGTTAATCTCTAGATTTAGTATAAATATGGGGTTAATTCACATAGTTTTTCCTAGCAAGTTTACAAGAATCCTAGCAACTTTGAGAGAGCATCCTAATACTTTACAAGAGCATTATAGAGCACTTCAAGAGAATTTTCAAAGGAATTCAAGGGTAGATTATCAAGAGTTTATTGTAACAATTCAAGATCATTTCATCATGTCAAAGGCATAGTGCATTCAAGCATTTTTTTGAGCTAAGATTGTGGATGTATCATTGGAGTTTTTCTTCTCTTGAATGAATGTTTTTAGATTTACAGGTCGAAGATCAAGTGGAGAAGAAGATTGGAAGCAAAACTGTCAAAGTTAAAAAGTTACAAAAGTTGTCATCTAGATTGCAAGATCATGAAAAGTTCCCTACAAAATTTGTTTCAAACTTTTATGAGCAGAAAACCTAGGAACTAAGAGTGTAGAAATCGAAAAATAAAACCCATAAATCAATTTTTTGAAACCCTAAAAAGACCCATTCAGCACTAAATGGGAATGATTCCTCAGTGAGGCTTGAAGCAATGAAAACCTAGGATCTGGGAGTGTAGACTGAGAGGAATAAAACTTAGAAGTCAGTTTCTAGAACCCTAACAGGGACCCATTCACCACTAAAGGTGAATGATTCCTCTATGCCCTAAAAATAGGCTTCTTGTAGCAAGGTACACACCATTCTAGCCTATCAAAACTTCCTTTTTTATTGCTATAATAGTGAGGATCAATTTTTTATTATTATTTATGCATTTTTCCCTTCATAATTGAATGAAACACACACTTAATGAAAATTAGGTTCATCATTGATACCCTATTGATGGTCAACATCCTTTTCTATGTTTCACATTCAAGGAAAAATTATTGAAGAATATTGCAGCAATCAAGATCTAATTCATCATGTCAAAGGCATAATGCAATATGTGTGTTGCTCAGCTAATGTGTTTATGGAGAATTCAAGATCAATTCAAGTATTTCAAATGAATTATTTCACATCAAGTTTTGCATTCATTGAGGCCACTCCATTCTAGTTTGTAGATCTATAATCCAAGGTTTTAACTAAGGCATGGTGAGTTGTGGCATTGTATTTCATCATTCATCATTCCTTTCATGTTTCATTTTATTATAAGTTTTAATTACCACAACTGGGCTTCACCAAGGAAAACCCCTATTCCCTAAAAAAATAGTATTTCTCTCTCATTTGATGTGTGATTGGAGGTTTTATGTTGAATATCTTTTAGAGATAAAATATTGTTAAAGTTTTCAAAGTTGTGAAATCATGGAAACTGAGTTATAGGTTTTATTTCTAGGTTTCCAGAAATTGAGCTATAGGTTTTAGTTCTAGGTTTCCGATAATGCTCGAATAGAATTTGGGAGTGCAAACTGAGAGGAACAAAACATAGAAACCATTTTTACAGAGTCATAGCTAGGACCTATTCATCATAAGGAGAATAAGTCCTTAGTGATGTCCAAAAAGGCCCTTTTTGCAATAGGTACACATTATTTGACCTCCTTAAAACTTATATTTTCACTCGTATTTGGGTTAAGATTGATTTTTGTAACTCAATTACACATTATTGCTTGCATAATTGAATGAAAAGTAGAAAAAAATTGTGTTCATCATTTTTTTATTATAGTGAATCTATTTTCCTCGTTTTCATTTTGGTGATCCCGACAATCTTACACTATACATTTTTCTAAAATTGGAGTCAATTAAAACCTTAGATCTAGAATTTGCATTAGTTTTAATTTCATGTAAGTTTGTTAAATTTTCATTAGTTTTCATTACATTCTAGGTGTAAACTAGCATTTTGTATTCATTTTAAATCTCAAAAATTCAAAAATTTGCATCCATATTACATTAATTTTCCATAGTGTTTGCATATCAGTGTACCTCTTATCATTCATATTCAAAAATTGCATCATATTAAAAAAAATTCATATATTTTATCATTTATGATTAGTTTTACTTGCATTTACACATCAAATTTTGGAATATTTTGTTACAAAAATACCAGTTTTAAACCTAAAACAGTAAACAAATCTAATCACTTTGAAATTGCATTTTTAAAATTTAAAAATTCCTTTACCAGGACCCATTCACCATAGGGAAAATTATTCATTGTTAGGGTTACAAAAGAATTAAACTTTCACAATTCCTAAGCTTTAATATCATATTCAGAGTTTCACAGAAAAGCATACCAGGATGCATTCACCACTGGGCGAGTGAGTCCTTTGAGGCCTACAAAAACCAACTTTTTTGAGCTTTCTAGTGATTTTTTGTACTTCATAGGCTTGCTAGTAACCTACTATATTAGTCTAGAAAGTTTCAGGAATTTCTGCTTTATGTATCTAGGTCAAATCATCCATTTAGTGTAGTCATTTTTAAAGCATTTAAAAAATTCATTTCACTATTAAAAATCATTAGATTTGTATGTCAATTGTTTAAATTTTGATAGATTACTTTTTAGAATGTTAGTATCTTTCCTTTCCAATTATGCCAAGAAAAAGTTCATCAACAAGCATGTTAGTCATTCCTCCAAAATATTTACTAGTTATGAGTTTCTTAGTGCAAGAGAGTGAAAATGTTGACACCTTTCTTAATTCCACACCCCTCCAATCTCTCCTATTTGTGGGAATGATGTGATATAATAATATTGAAGCATAGAAAATGAAGAAAATCATAGTTTTTCTTCTCATGATACCTTAATTATTAGTGACGAAGGTATATTGGTGAAAGAAGATACAATTTTGAGAATCATGAAAGTCTTGTTTGTCCCTCTCCTCCTCCCTCTTAGGAAGATATTATTGCACAATAATATGATATCATTTACACTACTTTACCTATTTTCCATTCATTTCCCAACATCTCCCCTACTTGTGAGAATGCTTTAGTGAAAGAGATGTAATCATGGAAAACAATGGAAATCACATTTGTGAAGAGGCTATGTTGGTGTTAAGAGATCCAATGATTGCAAGTTAATGCACTATTTCTCTCTTTCCTAATGTCCCTAACATTTATAAAGGTCTAGACAAACAAAAGGATCCAATCATTGGTAAGCATGAAAATCATAGTTGTAATTCTCTTGATGCCTCCCCTTTTCATGATGAAGTTACTTTACAAATTCTAACAATGGAATGTGATGAACCTCTTGTTTTCTCCTCTCCTAAAATATCTCCTACTAGGGTAGATATTATGGCACAAGAGAATGAGACCTTAGAGAAAAAGGATGGAATCATGGACAATCATAACAATCAAATTTGGCCTTCTCCTAATATCCCTACTATTGGTGAAGAAGATATTTTGGTGTTAGAAGATCCAATAGATGAGAGTAATGAGAATCCTATTTGTCTCTCTTCCCCTAGGGAAAACATTGTTGAAAAATAGAATTCCATTATTGATAACTCCCTCACATGTGATGAATTCATTTTAGAAGCACCAACCTTTGAATGTCATGAACATCTAGTTTGTAGCTCTCCTAAAAACTCTCCTACTAGGGAAGATATCATGGTGCAAGAAAATGATAACATTGATGCATGTCTTTCAAACAATAGTAATGTGGCTTTCTTATATGAAGATGATGAAGTGAAATTATACTCCCCTTCACTAAGAGATCATGAAAATAAGAATAAGTATTTTTAGGTTATGATCATCAGGACTCGCTCAAGTCCTCTAATTCTTAGACCTCTTACAAATCCTTTAAGTATTGGACCACCTAAGTCTCAACTTATCATTTATCCACCCTCACAACAACCTCAAGTTAAAAATAATCTCATTCTTATCTCAGAACCACCTACAAGGAAACTTGATAATGATAATGTTTCATAGCAACTGAGTTACAATACCATTTCTCATACATAGAACATTATGAACAATCTGCAACAAAGAGAAACAACTCAACCATCCCTCCCATTTCCTCAACCTATCTTGCCTAGTGATCCTGATTTTCCTTTACAAAGTAGAAAGGAGTATGATCTTGTTGAACAAATAAAAATTACTCCTACTAAGATATCCTTATGGGACCTTATTCAAGCCACACCTAGTTATCATTACATGCTTCAAATTTCTTTACAACAAGTCCCTACCCATCCTAATGTGCAACCAAATGATGTTGCAACCCAAATTCAAGCTACAACTTTGGCCAACATAAACATTACTTTTCATCAAGATGAGTTACCCTCATTATAAGAGCAAAAAACAAAATGAATATTTCATTATAATAGCTCACATTAATCAAATAGTTATAAAGAGAGCTCTTGTTGATACTGGCTCAACCCTTAACATGTGTAGCATAAACCTTCTTGATAATATTGAAGTAGAAAAAATCCAAATTCAACTTGACTCTTTATCTATTCGGGTGTTTTATAACATAGGAAAACAACTTCTTGGAGTCATCACATTACCTATTAAATTTGGAAAGGTCCTATTACAAACTCCATTCCATGTTATGCCTCGCAATATTTCATATAATCTTCTTTTAAGAATGCCATGAATTCATGCAATGAATGGGGTGCCTTCAACCCTTCATCATAAAATGAAATATTTCTATGACAACAAAGTTTACACACTCAAGGTTGATCTTGAGCCTATTTTATTTATTGTTGAGAAATAAGGGTGAGATCCTTTGAATGTATTGAAACAAACTACAAAAGAGGAAGTCACAAAGGAAGAAGAACATAAGAAGAACATTGATGAAGTCACTAAGTTGTTAGAAGATGATTGGGGTTCCGAAGATTTCACACCAATATTCATGGCAGAATACAATATCAAAAGAGTCTAAAAAGGGAAATGAAAAAGTGGTAATGTCAACAAAAAATTCAATAGAATCTTTCAAATCATCCACTTCAAACACTTTAGAGGAAGAAGCAAATTGTAGAAAAAAATTGATTAAATTGAGTATGAGCAACCACCAAATCTCAAAGAAATGAAAAAGCTTTATGGAAGAGGTTATGAATTTATTAAATAGCTTGGGTATAGTGGAAAAGGATGTGGTACTAGAGAATAAGGTATTTGTGTCCCTACAGAGTGGTATAACATGCAAGAAACAACTATTGGTGTTGGTTATTATCCCTCAAAAGAAACAAACAAGTCTTCACTCAATATCAACACTCCTGCAAAAGATTCTTCTAAGCCAAATTTAACAATAGTGCATCATGAACATATGGAAATTAGTGGTTTTGGTTATTGTCCTTCAAAAAAATGAAAGAAATATAGAAGTATTTGCTTAACATTAATGTCATCACACAAAGCACTCATAGGAAATTTCTTAGTAATGATTGGAGTTCCTTAGATTTTGCACCCTCCTTTCAAGGAGAGAACAAAATTTCACAATCTAGAGAGTCTTGTGTAAGAATGAAACCTTGTACTAAGCAAGAGATATCTTTGTTAGAAAATAAAGGAACATCAACTATTGATCAAAAGAGTATCTCGTCGAGACTCCTCCAAGATGATTTGATATCTCTCCCTCCAAGAACATGAAATAAATTATACTAAAAGAATTCATTTGTGCATATCATAGAGTTCAAGGCCATTCTACTAATGAATGTAAGGCTTTGAGTAATAAAATTCAACATCTTAAGGATTGTGGTGCTCTTCCTTGTGTTGAAGAACCTAGTTCCTCTAATTGATTTTCATTTTCATCAATCACCTAGGCTCAACCTTGTCTTGCACTAAGTGGGGAAAAAGGGGTTAGGTTAGCCTTGTCCTTGTATGACACTTATCATTGTCTCTTTTGCCTAGTTGACCACTTTCCATGTATATATAAGAGCAAGCTTGGTGTAATTCCCTGCAATGGTTTCCATTATAGAATTTATTTTATTCATTAGATTTCAGTTACTGGTATTCTCAATTCTACGTTTTCCAAACATAAATACTTTCATAATTTATTTTTTGAAATTTTTATTGAAAATTAAGTTCAACAAAAGTGTGTTTCCAGAATATAGAAAAAAAAAGAAAATACAATATTTTGTCTGCTTATATCTGCTTTTAAAAATAAAAGATAATCTTCATCCTTTTCATGAAATCTCAGTTTCATCTATTCATAACTATTTCATAGCCATACTAACAAAAATAATCTCAAATCTGACATTTTAATTTACAAAATACATTTTTTTCATTTTTTTTTAACTTTAAAAATTCAAATAATCTTCTAATTTGTTTCTTTATTGTTTGTGCAGGTTTAACTATACAATCTTTTTCACAAAAAAGCATAGATTTGTTCTAGTGCAATCATAATTTTACAATATACATGGATAAAAGAAGAAAACCTGATTATGCTGATAAGCTAAGCTGAGCAAAGTCTGTAACTTCTCTCTATTCAACTCAAAATGCCTAGCTAAATGACAAAGAAATTCAAACACTCTAGCCCAATAATATGCTCATAAACAAATTTTAAGATAATTTTTTTTCCAGAACCACTGTCGTGCAAATCTATTCTAAAAACTGTTGTCATGAAGGTTCTTCCAGATTATTCCTATGAATGAAAAATTGCAACCCCCAAAAGCTTTTTAATGCATTTAATTAACTCTCAATCGTGAAACCTAACTGATAGTCAATTATGCATTCATAATTGATCAATCTATTCTAACTTACCCACTTAACATTAGATCACTTTTCAACTCCAAATCCAAAATTCATAACTTGTTGAAAATATATTCTCCTTTAAATATCTATTTCCACATAATCTTGGTTGCACAACTAAGTCAACAATTATATTTAATTAAATACTTTACAAACTTAGCTTCTACTTTTCAAGTAAATAAATTATTTAATTTAGATTAATAAATTAAACCACACACATAACCATAAGAATTTAATCAAATATAAATATATAAACAAATAATCATTGAGCTTAAATATTAAATTCCCAAAGAAAAAAAATACAAAAAAATACGACACAATAGAAACAAACTAGACAACAAGGAAGGGTAACAAATAGGTATCCATTCAATAAAGAATGATGGTTCAACAAGGACCTATCATTACCTCTGGATCAACATAATTTCATTGAATTAGGGTATGCTCATACCTGACAAGCAGGTGGAGCCAATACCTAGTACCTGTATCTACATGAAACATGACTGTTAAACATATAAACTTATATCAGAAAACACACCATGAAGAAGAACCACAGCGTATTAGGGTACTCACGAATGAGTAATGCTACACTGTCATCATCACCGAAACTAACAAGCATCATATATCATAAAAAACCATTAAAACATGATAACCACATAAAAATTCATAAGCAATTAAACCATATCACATATGTGTCTATCTCAATAACATCACACAAACACAACCAAATGATCAGGATGTCAAAAGTATCATCCACGTGCGAATTATAGAAACAACATAATATCAGAGTCATATATGAAAATGAACATAGTATCATAATCAACTAAAGCATCTATCTAACAAACTAAATTAAACTAAAACAGAGTGTCGTAACTGGAGGGTCACTACATCCTTCCCCCCTAGGATAAGGCTTACTCCTGGAAGCCTACAAATAGATAAGGATAAAGCTCACGCATGCGTATAGCATCATCCCAAGTAGCTGATGCCTCATCACTATGATCCCATTGGACCCTCACCTAATCAACGTCTTGACCCCTAAGGGAGAGCCGCCGATGCTGAAGAATTCCCACGGGCTCCAAATCTAGTTGCCCATCCTCTACTTGTAATGCATTCCAATCGAGTACATGCAAAATGTCAAGATGATAAGATGTAAGAACTGATACATGGAAAACATCATGAATGGGTGATAAACTGGGCAGTAAAGAAAGTCGATACGCCACAGGACCAACTCTCTCTAGAATTTCAAATGTTCCAACAAATTGAGGCGCAAGCTTAGAGCCTTTTCCATAAATGATTGGACTCTTACGCAGTCATACTCTAAGAAAATCCCTATTTCCAACTGAGAACTTTCGATCCATTTTATGCACATCGGCATACTTCTTCTGTCTGTCATGTGCCACTACCAAATTCTCTATGATGTGATCAACCTATTGTTCCATATCACAAAGCATTTTAGGACCAAGTAGAACTCTATCCTCAAGTCAGTCCCAACTCAATGGGGTATGACAAGGACGTCCATACAATGCCTAGAAAGGAGGACTAACTATGGAAGTTTGATACCCATTATTATAGGAAAATCCCACTAAGTATAAATAATCTTCCCAATGTGATTGTTGATCCATCACATACATTCTGATCATATCTTCAAGAATCTGATTAACTCTCTCTATCTGACCATCAGTCTAAAGATGATAGGCTGAACTAAAGTTTGACTGAGTACCTAAGCATGCTATAATGATGTCCATAAGGCTGATGTAAATATAGGATCCCTATCTGAAATGATTCTATGAGGAATCCCATGCAATCGAACAATATCCTCCATGAATATTCTAGCCACAGAGGAAGCATTGTAGGATGATTAAAATGGAGAAAAATTTTCTACCTTAGTGAATCTGTCAACAATAACCATAATGGCATCATGTTGACATGATGACATAGGTAATCCAACAATAAAATCAACTGATATAATATCCCATTTCTATTTAGGAATGCGATGTGGTTGTAATAAACTGGCGAGATGTTGATGCTCAGCCTTAACTCTCTAGCACTCAAGACATCTTGAAACAAAATCAGAAATGTCATGATTCATACCAGGCCAAAAGTACAACTTTTAGAGATCTGCATGCATCTTCTTAACACCAGGATGGGTTGAGTATGGTACTTGATTTTCCTCTGTCAAAATTAGAGTGTGAAGATCCTTTGTAGGTGGTACGTAGATATGACCCAAATGTCACAACAAGCCATCTAGCTCAAGAGTATATCCTAAAAATATTCCCTTCAAGGATCTACCTGTGCCAATCTCCATCTTCACTTCCTAATACAATCTATCAGTAGGAATTTCTACTAAAATCTAGCTCCTCAACTCAACTCCAAGTGTCACAGTATAAATCTCATGTCTTCGCCGACGGAGAGCGTCAACCACTACATTCTCCTTTCCCTAAACATATCTCACCTCAAAATCATATTCACATAAGAACTCCATCCAACGTCTCTGCCTAGCATTCAAATTAGGTAGTGTGAATATATATTGTAGACTATGGTGATGACAATGAAGTTTAAAATGGTGCCCCAAAAAAAAATGTCTCCATCAAACCAAAGCATGAACTACTACATCAAGTTCTAAATCATGAGTGGGATAATTCTATTTATGATCCTTTAGTTTTCAAGACTCATAAGTGATCACACGTCCATCCTACATCAACACAGCTCCTAAACCCTCCAAAGATGCATCAATGCAAACAACAAAATCCTTAGTAGGATTAGGAATGGCTAAGATAGGCATACTAGTCAGCTTATCCTTAAGTATCTGAAAAGCCAACTAACATTGATCTGTCTAGATAAATTTCTTCCCTTTCCTCTGAAGAGAAGTAATAGGGTGTCCAATCCTTAAAAACCCCTAAACAAACTGTCTGTAGTAACCAAAAACACCCATAAAACTATGAACCTCAGCAAAATTAGTAGGCACGAGCTAGTCAATGATAGCTTGGATCTTTGAAGGATCCATAGTTAAACCCTTTCTAGAAATCACATGACAAAGGTATTTCACCTCAGTTTGGAAGAATTCACATTTCTTCAAGTTTGCATACAATTGATTCTCCCTCAAGCACTGCAGTACCTATCTCAAATTCTCTTCGTGCTCCTTCATATTTCTTGAATAGATCAAAATGTCATTGAGAAACACAAGAAAAAAATGATCAAGATACATGCAAAAGACACCATTCATCAAACTCATGAAAAAGGATGGTGCATTCATTAACCCAAATGGTACTACTATGAACATGTAGTGCCTATAACGAGTTCAGAATGTCATTTTATGGATATTTTCTTCTGCAATGCGCAACTGATGGTACCCAAATTTCAAATCAATCTTAGAGAACACATTTGCTTCCTTGACCTGATAAAAAAGATTGTCAATTATGGGTAAAGGATATTGATTCTTAATCGTCACTTTGTTCAATTGACAATAATCAATGCACAATCTAAGAGATCCATCCTTCTTCTTCACAAAGATGATAGGTGCTCCCCAAGGGGAACACTCGGACGAATAAAACCCTTTTCCAAGAGTTCCTCCAATTGAATACGTAATCCTTTCAATTCCTGTGTGGTCATTCTGTATGTTGCTCGAGATATTGGCTCTACTCTAGGAACTAGGTCAACTCTAAAATCTATGTCACGCTTCGGTGGCATACCAAGAATATCACTAGGAAAAACATCTGCAAAATCCCTAAGAATAGGGTGATCATCAAGTGATATCTATTGACTCTCCCCTAAATTGAATTCATTAACTATCGTTGCAAATAACTAACAACCCTGATGAAGGCATCTCTTCAACTACATAGCAAAAATTATCCACAAAGAGATGGGTCTTTGAACACCAAATATTTCAACCTCCATACCAAAATCATCAATACAATTTACTATTTTCTATCGACAGTCAATCACTGCATGATGAGATTCCAGCCAATCCATCCCCAAAACAATGTCATACGAACCTAGAGGTGTGACTCGAAGATCTACTGAGGTAGATAATGGTCCAATCCTTAGTCTGCAATTGCAAACAAGGGATTCTACTACTACATTCATCCCAAAATAAAATTCTACCTACCACCATTGCCTTTCTTTAGTACCATAAGTGCACATCGCTGAACAATAGTAGGTGTAATAAATGAATCAGTAGCTCCAAAATCAAAGAGAATAGTAATATTGGTACCCTGTAACTGACCTGAAGACTCAACCATAGTGTTGTGATGATCTTCTTGGTGGTTATTTACCATAGCAAAGAATGTATGTGAATAGCCTACATGTCCAACTGTCAGTTTTGAAGTTATTGGTCACTGTCCAAATCCTAAAGTACCTTGCATAGGAAATTGCCTAGCAATGTGACCCTGGTGACCACATGAGAAACAACTAGTACCTTTGCCAAATCCTCTGCCACCCAAAGGTGCATTGGATTGTTGAAAGTTGCCTCTACTCACTGTAGACTATGCACTCTAAGCTAGTTGATCTTGTCGATTGCGCTTATTGCACCACCTGTTATGGTTCTTTCCAGATTGTGAACTATTACCTTGTTGAAACTATGAATTCTTATTATTTGGTGGATTATGCTACTGTTGTTGTCCACCCTTAGTGGGTGCCTATTGGTTTCGAGAGGAACCACCTGTCTATATCTAACTACCTCATGGGCCAAAACCTAAAATAGGAGCACTATCTATCTGAACTCCTATATGTCCACCTAATGCCATCACCAGATTCTCCTCCACAATACATGCCTTCTCCACAGCAACCTCCATAGTCTTCGGCTCGAAGACTCTGACTCCTTCGCTAATACAGACATTTAAACCCTTGATGAAGTGTTTCACCAACATTGCCTTGTTGTCCACAATCCCAACATACTATTTGAGCTCATAAAACCTATGCTCAAACTGCTCCACAGACATAGCCATCTGACATAGATCATGAAATTCATCTGCACGTCATTGTCTCCAATGCTCAAAAATGAAATGTGCTCTGAATCTCTCTAGGATCATATCCCATGAGACTGCACCAATCTCTAGATGGAGCTCGCGCTCCTCCAAATGCCACCATGTAGAGGAAAAGACTCTAAGATGCAATATGGTGCAACGAGCTCAGGTATTTCTTTCGTAACCATGCATAGAAAAGCATCGCCCCAAATCAATCAGCTAATTTTCTGCTTCTAAACCACCACTAGAGCCATCAAATGTAGGAGGGCATGCCCTCAACATATCTCACATATGCCCAACAATAATGGCATCCTATTGCACAGTATCATCAACTCTCCTTAGAGATCTATCATGTTCCTTGACCACCTCCTGTTCCACTTCCTATCTAGGTCCATGTTAGGCAAGGACCTCTTCCAGTAGAGGGCATAACTATGCTCCCTCCACCTCTGACTATTCTAGAATTTTTTCCTCATTTGCTTGATCCAACTGAGGACCCAACTATTTTGCCTATTCACTCTCATGAGAGCTCTGAGGGGGAGTAACCTAGTTGTTCAGCCCATGGCCACCACCTCGGCCTCGACCACAACCTCTACCACGATGTCTAGGCATAATCCTACACAAAATCAAATACAAGTCTTGTTATAAGACAAACAAAACAAACAAGAAAAAACATCAACAAAATCTAATGTCAAATTCAACCTAATGGGCTCACAAAACAAGAGTACCTAGTGTTTGAAATTGGCTTTGATACCAATCTGTAACACCCTACCATGGTTTTCATTATAGAATTTTATTTTATTCATTAGATTTTATTTACTAGTATTCTCAATTTTATGTTTTCCAAACATAAATATTTTCATAATTTATTTTTGAAATCTTTATTGAAAATTAAGTTCAACAAAAGTGTGTTTCCAGGATATAGAAAAAAAAGAAAATATAATCTTTTGTCGGCTTATATCTGCTTTTAAAAAAAAAGGATAATCTTCATCCTTTTCATGAAATCTTGGTTTCATCTATTCATAACTATTTCATAGCCATACTAACAAAAACAATCTCAGATCTAATATTTTAATTTACAAAATACATTTTGTTTCTTTTTTTTTACTTTAAAAATTCAAATAATCTTCTAATTTGTTTCTTTATTGTTTGTGTAGGTTTAACTATACAATCTTTTTTCACAGAAAAGCATAGATTTGTTCTAGTGCAATAATAATTTTCCAATATACATGGATAAAAGAAGAAAAATTGATTATGCTGATAAGCTTAGCTGAGAAAAGTATGTAACTTATTTCTATTCAACTCAAAATGCTTGGATAAATGACAAAGATATCCAAACACTCGAGCGCAATAATATACTCATAAGCAAATTTTAAGATAAAATCTTTTCCAGAACCACTAGCATGTAAATGTATTCTAAAAATTGTTGTTGTGAAGGTTCTTCCAGATTATACCCGTGAATGAAAAATTGCAACCCCCAAAAGCATTTTAATGCATTTAATTAACTCTCAATCATGAAACTTAACGAATAGTCAATTATGCATTCATAATTGATCAATCTATTCTAACTTACCCTTTTAACATCAGATCACTTTTCAACTCCAAATCCAAAATTCATAACTTGTTGAAAATATCTTCTCCTTTAAATATCTATTTCCACATAATCTTGTTTGTACAACTAAGTCAACAATTATATTTAATTGAATACTTTACAAAATTAACTTCTAATTTTAAAGTAAATAACTTATTTAATTTAGATTAATAAATTAAACCACAAACATAACCATAAGCATTTAATCAAATATAAATATATAAACAAATAATCATTGAGCTTAAATATTAAATTCCCAAACAAAAATAATACACACAAATACGACACAATAGAAACAAACTAGACAACAAGGAAGGGTAACAAATATGTACTCGTTCAATAAAGAACGATGGTTCAAAAAGGACTTATCCTTACCTCCGGATCAACATAATTTCATTGAATTAGGGTACGCTCAGACCTGACAAGCAGGTGGAGCCAATACGTGGTACTTGTATCTGCATGAAACATGACTATTAAACATATAAACTTATATCAGAAAACACACTGTGAAGAAGAATCGCAATGTAGCAGGGTACTCACGAATGAGTAATTCTACACCATCTTCTTCACCGAAATTGACGAGCATCATATATCATAAACAACCATTTCAACATGATAACCACATAAAAACTCATAAGCAAATAAACCATATCACATATGTGTCTATCTCAATAACATCACACAAACACAACCACATGATCAGGATGTCAAAAGTATCATCCATGAAATATAAAAACAACATAATTTCAGATTCATGTATGAAAATGAACAACATAGTATCATAATCAACTAAATAATCTATCTAACAAACTAAATTAAACTAAAACAGAGTGTCGTAACTGGAGGGTCACTACACTTGGGATGTGGATGACATGCCTTAAGTTGGCTCGCATGTGACGTACTGAGTTACCTTTAGTATTACATTTTGGAGGCAACCAACCTTATTCATGATATTGCTTCATTTGAGAACATATGACTTGGCCTAAGGCTTTATGAGCAAGCTCTCATTTGTTCTTCTACTCTAAAGAAAATTTCTCACAACAATGGTGTTAGTAATCACTTTAAAGTGGGGGCATACATTAGCATTATATTTCGACACTCATGTTTCACTGTGTGATTTTCTTTATTCTTGTTGATGTGTCCTTTTATTTTGTGGTGTCATTGGGTTTTATTTCCTCCAAGAGCATGATATTTCTTTGACTTTTCCTCTCTTGGATACATTATGCATAATATTCCCTAAGAAGAGACCTTACACAAACTAAGCAAAGATCCCTTTGAACAAAAACCTTTGCTCACATGTTCTCCATAAGTTCTTTGCATAACACAACCTTGTGAAACTTTAAGTTTCATGATGTGGCACCCTATTGAAGTTATCAAAGGGATAGATTTGGTATGGTTAGTATGATGAGAAGTTGGCATAGAGGCATGAATTTCTCATTGTACAGTGAGAAGTTGACACAAAGGCATGACTTTCTCACTAAGGAACCCATTGGGAAAACTCACCTAGTGGACAACCTAAGGTTCCACTACCATAGAGTGAGGACATATTTTGCACAATATGTTGAGAGCTAATCAACATTGAGTTGGATAGAATATAAAGGCTTGATCCACCCCTTTTTATTTTATTTTTTGGTTTTCATTTTTCTTTCTTTTATTCTTTGACAATGTATGATTCTGTATCTTTGTCATTCCTCCATATATAAGTGTCTTGAATGCCTAATTTAGTGTGAGTTTTGTATGGGGTCATACTCTCACTAAAGTGGGAAAAATATAGTAGAAAAATTATCCTTTTTTCCTTAATTTGGGAATAATTAATATTAAAATGAGCTTAATGTTTCCCTAATATAATTTTATAGTATGTTTTATACATTCACATTAAATTTAGGGCCCTTTTAATATAAATGGACTTAATTGTGCCTTATTTACGGTGTTGTAAGTGCATCTTTACACTTTCACACTAATCTAAAGCTTTATTAATTAATTGAGGTTAATTTTCCTTAATTGTCCCCTTTAATTCAAATACAAGACTAATTAAATGCAAATTCTGAGTGATAAAACCTGAAAATCATAAATTCCATTACACAACACTTAATTTTTAAAGGAGTGTGTCCTAGTTAGTGACCTAGGACCCATTCAACACATGGAAAATGGGTCCTTAGTAGGTCCTAAGACCCTATTTTCACATAATATTTCATATTTCCTGAAGTGTGTCATAGGTGAGTGGCCTAGGACCCATTTTCCACATGGTGAATGGGTCCTCACATAGACCTAGGCCCCCCCTTTGGGATATGCTTTTGGTGGTATTTTAATGATTTCAAATCCTACATCTGATGTTATCTTATGATATTTGAATTTTAGGATTTAATGTTATGATATGTATAAATAAGAGGCTATTTCACTATGTTCCATCTAAGCAATCCTAGCAGTTAAAGTTATCTTAGGAGCACTTTCAAGAGAGTATTATAGAGCATTCAAAATAAATTTCAAGGAATTCAGGAAAAGATTATTGAAGAATATTGCAGCAATCAAGATCCAATTCATCATGTCAAAGGCATGATACATCATTTATGTTGCTGAGCTAATGTGTTGATGTAAGATTCAAGATCAATTCAAGTATTTCAAAGGAATTATTTCACATCGAGTTCTACATTCATTGAGGCTGCTACATGCTAGTTTGTAGATCTACAATCCAAGGTTTCAACTAAAGCACGTGGTCAGTTGTGACATTGTATTTGTTCAGTCATCATCCCTTTCATGTTTAATTTTATTATAAGGTTTAATTACCGAAATGGGGTTTGAGCAAGGAAAACCGAAATTCCCAAAAAAACAACATTTCTCTCTTTTGATGTGTTATTGCAGGTTTTTAGTTGACGATCTTTTGGAGAGAAAAAATTGCAAATTTTTTCAAAGTTGCAAAGAACATTATCAAATCACGAAAACTAAGCTAAAATTTTAACTTCTAGGTTTCTAATAGTGCCCAACTAGAAACTGGGAGTGTAGACTGAGAGGAACATAACCTAGAAACCATTTTTCTAGAGCCCTATCCAAGACCCATTCACCATAGGGAGAATCAATCCTAAGTGAGGTCCGAAAAAGCACTTTATGCAGTAGGTACACAAAATTTCACCTCCCTAAAACTTACCTTTTTCACTGGTATTTGGGTTAATTTTGATTTATGTAACTCAATTACACATTATTGCTTACATATTGAGTGAAATAGAGTGGAAATTGGTCCATCATTTTTTTTGATTAAGGTGAAACTAATTTCCTCCTTTTCGCATCATAATCAACTTTACCAAATCAAACCATCTTGAAAAATTGTCTTCAACAAGTGTCAAAGTACAATCCTTCAAACATGTTCAAGGATGTTAGAGCAAACCAAATGATCTGCATCAAAGTATTCACACCAAGATACAATTTTGACATCAAGGACAACACTACAACACATAATAGTATACCTTGTGCCTATCCCTCATGCTCATGTTTCCAACAACAACATCAATGGAAAACTCCTCATTCTTCCAATAATAGTCTAATTAGGTTAGTAAAGATAAATAAATTATAATCCATCTCCAAGGCCCTAAGGATGTAGATCTAGTTTTGATTGAATCACCATCATGGTTTAAATTCAATCTATTCACCTCATTGACTTGCATTCTAATGTACCTTTGAAAAAGAATGAAAAGTAGCACTTGAGGTTTATACCCTAGACATAGGGCTCCCTCTTTCATATGTTACATTTTGTGAACTTGTTGTCTTAACATCATAAACCTTTTAAAATTGGAAATCCTTCAAATCTTAGATCTAGGTTTTTCTTTATATTTCTTTTGAATCATAAAAACATAAAAAACATCAAAATATTTGCATCTCATATTGCATCATAGGTTGGATTAGGTTTTATTTCAATCATTTAGGTCAAATCTACAATCAAATTACATTCATTAGGTCACTAGATTCTGAAATTGTTCATTGCATTCATTTAGACATCTTTCATTTCTAAGGTCAAAAAAGAGAAAAAAATGCATAAGTTTTATTTCCAAATTGTATCAAATCATCATTTTCAAAATTTTGCATATTCATATTAGTCAATTATTGTATCTTAGATCTAAAAATTGTATTCAATTTTTTCCTTTATTGTTGCATACTTGCATTAGAATCACATTATCTTAAATTGAAGAAATTATGGGAAAGTGCTCACTGTTAAATATATTTACAAATAGAAACAACAACAAAAAAATTCAAATTTTGAATTTCCATAACCCCTATTAGAAACTTAGACACCCTTGGGTGCCTTTTCCCTTGTACCCTAGCATTGACCAACTTCTTCAAAATTTTCTATCTTCTTTTGCTCATTTTGTTAGTGTTTGCAAATTTTTGAATTGGAATTCAAAATTGCATGCATTTAGACATGTTTCATATAGTTCAAAAATTAAAAACATTGCATTATTTGATTAAAATTTGCATCAAAATCATCATTTTAGGTTGTGGCATCCTAAAATCACTCATTTATTACATTTCAGATATAAAAATTTAGACACAAAACTTATCAAAATATTTTCAAATTTTTTGTACGCTTTAATTTTGAAGTACATTATCGTAAACTAAGAAAAATATTGTAAAATATCAACTATTAAACATGTTTAGAAGAAAATGCGAAATTATAAATAATAGTGCTTTACATAGTCAAGTTTTGAATTATTAGAACCCTTGTTGAGGAAATAGATGCTCTTGGGCACCTATGTCCTATTTGGGCACCTCTATCTTGCTTTTTTTGTCTTAAATATCTATGGAATACCTTTCTCATTATCCTTTATCTAGGTCTAATGTCTATTTTTCAATTATGTTTATAGAACCATCTGATTTTGATTATTTGACCTATAAGGCAGGTAGCAACATGTTTCCCTTCCAAAGATGTGCTTTTGATATGGTAAACCATGGATTGTATAATTGTAATCTCCCTACTTATTAGTACAATATAGGAAAATGAAATGAGGTCATTAACAAGGATTTTAGTCATTATCCCAATATATCTCCTTATTGTGAGAGTATCTTGGTGTAAGAGAATGAAATTATTGACACATTTCTTAATATAAATTTTTCTATTCTTCACTCATCTCCCAATTTGTCCCCTACTTGTGAGAATATTTTGTTGCAAGAGGATGAAATCACAAACAATCATTAAAATTATTGTTGTTCCTCTCTTGATACATATACTACTTATGAAGAGGGTATCTTGGTGTTAGAGGATCCAACCAGTTGGAATAATGATAATCTCATTTGTTTTTCTCCTAAAACCTCTCTTACTTTGGAAGATATTATAACACGAGAAGATGAAATCTTGACATATTTCTTAATATCACTTTCCCTAGTCTTCATTCTCTCCCAACATCTCTCCCACTTATGAGAGTATTTTGGTATAAGAGGATGCAATCATAGAGAATAATGTCAATTGTAGGGTAAAAGCACGAAGTTGTGTCAAACTTTCAACCAACTTATTAGCACAACTAAATTTAAGTATTTCTAACTAAACATCAATTTTGGTCAAACATATGATCTAGTAAGATTCATTCTAGCTAAGTTAGATACTTCTACAACTTTTTAAACTAAAATTGTTGGCTAAAAATATATGGAACACCATTTTGAGTCCAATTTATCAAATAAAAATAAAAAATTGAAAAACTTGAAGTTTTAGTAACTCCTACTAATGTAAATAACATTTAAAAAAATATATAAAAATACCCTTTTTTAGATTCATAAGTGTAGTTTTCTAAAATATATTTATTTTAATAGTTTAATTATTATTTATATTTTATTTTTTATTTTTACTAAAAGTAAGTTATCAACACAAAATATTAGGTTGATTATCATGCCAAGGAAAAATACTAAAACTTATTAAAAAAAATAAAAAACATATGATGCACTAGATAAAAGAATCTATTTCAAGATGGTATAATTTTTTCTCCATTTTAGATAAATATTTAATATGAAAGTTGACATTCGATGGAAACAACTATTTTTGGATTCACACACATTTTAATATTTATTTAAAAATATATATTTATGAAAATAGGAAAAAAAATATCCATGCACTAAAGTTTCAAGTTATAAATACACACAAAAAATTTGAAAGAAAAAAAAAATTGCTATAAAATGTTTGACGTCTCATTGAGCTTCATTTTTCATCATTTTATCAGCAACTAAATTATAGTGTTAATTTATTTAAAACTAGTTTAAAATAATTTAAAAAAATAAAAAGAAATAGAAACATAAAATATACTAAAAAAATACATATTTTACTAGTTTACATCATTTCAAAATTTAAAATATATATGCCACTTTTTAGTGATTCAAGTTTAAAAGTTGGATCAATGTTGGTTCTTTCCTTTATAAAGTGTGACACAACTGTGTGCTTTTACCCTATAGTCTTCCTTGTCATGATACCCCTCCTACTTGTGAAAAAGGCATCTTAGTCTTAGAAGATCTAATCATTGAGAGTCATGAGAATTTTGCTTTTACATCTCCTAATACTTCCCCACTTGGGAATATATTATGGCACAAGAGTATGACATCACTAATACATTTATTTCAAAATATAGAAAGATGGATTTGTTAGATGAAGATGCTAAGGTCACCTTAGATCCCCCTCGATAGAATATCATCAACAACAAGTTAAATTCATTGAGGTTATAAACACATAGTTAACTATTAGATCTCCTTTGACTATTGAACCTCCTAAAACACCATTTGGTTCTCCTAAAATTCTTCTAATTATTGGACCTCCTAAGTCAACTCTCATTATATGACCTCCTAAACCTCTAGGTTTTACCTTAAACTTCACAAAATAACTCACTAGTAATCATATTTAATAGAAACCAAGTTATCATATTGTATCTTAGACATATTAAAATAGAAACAATGTTCAACCAAAACAAACACCAATGTCCATTCCATTACCTCAAACATACCTCTCATCGACACCTAACATTCCACAACCTAGTGGTGAAAAATTTGAACCTATTAGGAAACTTCATAACACTCCTCCTAGGATATCCTTGTGGGATTTTATTTAAACATCACCTGCTTACAATGGAATGCTTCAAAGTACTTTAAAAAATGGTGTTATCCCTCCTAGTGCACAACCAAATGATGTGGTAGATTTGATTGAGAAGATGAATCCACCTAATTTGGACATTGTCTTTAATCAAAAGGATTCTCCCCCTTTGGAAACTCAAAAGAAAAATGATGATTTGATGATAAAGGATATTATTAATAGGGTTGAGATTAGATGTGCCCTTATTAGCAATGGTTCAGGGATTAATGTTTGTAGTATAAATCTTTTGGGTATGAGTGAATACAACTTTAATTCAACCCTTTGACTTCTCAATCAGATATTTTGATAACATGGAAAGAAAACCTCTTGGTGTGATAACATTACCTATAAAAGTTGGTAAGGTTACATTAAAAACTCATATTGATGTCATGCCTCATGATCATTCATACAATGCTCTCTTGGGTAGACCATGATTCATGAGCTTAAACGAGTTCCCTCAATGGTTCATAATTTAATGAAATAACTATCTTCTTTTTAAGGATAGCTTTTTCCCACTAGGTTTCTATATTACTCTATTTAAGAGAGATTTCATTGTACATGGGTACCTCATCAAGACTCATAGTCGGGACCCATTTCGTTTGCATTGTAGATGGGTACCTCACTAGGCTAGTAGTTAGAACCTATTTCTTTTATGCCCAACTAAGATATTCTTAAGGGGGTTTGTTAGTGCATATATTGCATTATAATATTGCATACACATAGGATTTGAGCCTACTTAGGCATCTAGGACACTTGCACATGTAAGGTGTCAATGTTAGTAGGTGTCAACTCACTTTCAACACCGCATGCTACTTTTATGGTAGGAAACTCACAACTCAATGAGTGAGGAATCCTATCCTTGTTTTATGGATATTAGGTTCCTCTCTCCTCATATGTATGTGTTCTTAGTTTACCTAATACATCTAGTTAACTTCATATAGTTTTGTGCTCATTATGTGTGTTATTGATCTTCATATTTATAGGTCCTTCCAAGTTTTATGTGAGATAAGTATTATAAGAGGTTTACATAAAAACAATTTTTAGTTGAAAAGAACTTCTATAGTCAAAATATAGTAATTTAAATTACATAATCTCTAGGAATGGTCAACATAGTGTTGTTACACTGACATGTTTGAAATGGTTTGCTTTCTAATTTATAAATTCTAAAAATAAGATCTAGAATATGGAGATGATGGTGCTCAAGAAAAAAAAGGGTTTTCCATGGAAATTTGAGGATGCGGGTCATTGGAACTTTTTTTCAACCCTTGCAAATACCTTTGGGATGTGGGATAATTGGTGACAAAGTTTGAGGACCTCAAGTTTGCAATTGGGACTTTAGTGGAGAGAAACAAACTATAGGAAGAGGTGGCCACCATGTGAAGTAACTAGGAAAAAACCCTTGACAACTTGTAATAGATAATGTACTACAACAAAGCGATAGTGAAGAATATTGATGTCGACATCTGGTTTTTTTAGCAAGAAATTTGGAACAATCAAGGTAAGTAGGTTGGGGTGGATCGTATAGTGTTTACCAGTTACAAGAAGAAGGGTAAAAAGGTGGATTGTTCCACCATGCCCCCTACAATTGATGGTGATACCAAGAAGAAAAATCATTTTTCCTTTAAAGAAAAAAATCAATTCTTGGCAAATGAATGTCAAGCAATCAAAGGCCTTCAGCTACTAGGTGACTAGTAGTTGTTTTGGCTTCTTTTTAGTCTATTTCTATGTTTTTATATTTATTTATTGTTGTTCTGTCTTTTTAGATTCTTTTGTTTCTAGGTGTCTCACTTTTCATGGCCTTCATAGTAATTTTATAATGGGTATGATCTCTACCCATCTTCTTCTTAATTAAAACTACATGTATATTAAAATTTTAAAGAAAATCAATGAAGAACAATAAATAGAGTAATAGGAAAATAAAAAGAAATATCAATATAGATGAGAAAAACCATTTGAAGTAAAAATTTGAACACTCAAAAGCACTAAACCAATGTATTAGTCTATATAAAAAATATGTTCCAATACACTTGTAATCGTAGAGCCTTAATATAGAGATCTGTATCTTACCCTATGAAAAAAATAACATAACCCTACAAAGGAAATCCTTAATACATATAAATCAAATCACTGAAATAAATAGAAAAAGAACTAAAATTTAGGAAACTAAAAATGATTTAAAAAAATATTGAGACAAGAAAGGGTAACTTATGGTGCCAAAATTCCATCACCAAATTTTTTTAAATAGTTAAATTGTCAAATAAATTGTTTATAATTTTTTTTTGAGTAATATTATTTCTTTAGAATTTGTTGTCACCATCAACTTACTTCTCTCCCATTATTTTTTCATGCTTTGAAACTTGAACTAGCATGCTACCTTTCCTCGTCCTTTTGTGACATAATAGGTAAGTTGCTATGTTCAAAATTTCTCAAAAGAGTCTCATTAAAAATAATGCAGTTTTTCAAATTAATTTCCACTTTTTATCCTAGGGTTTATATTATAATTTGGATAATTTTTGACATAACAACAACCCTATGTATGTAGAAACCCTTCCCATCCCCATACATATTATTTACTAGCCATGGAATTTTTTATTTTTTCTATAATCTCACATAAGGATTGTTAAAAATCCATAACACCCTTGAATAAAGGTTCCTCCTAACTTATTTTACCAATATAAACTTCAAATTCTTACTTGAGTAGCCTTCCTAATTACCAAATAAGTTAAATTAAGCTTTCTTTTTCACTGTATTTTATTTTCTCATTGATTTTTTCATGATTATATCTTAAATCATTTTATGATTTAAAAGTGAACTTTCAAATATAAAAATTAGGTTTATTATATCATATACTAGTTATAAAGTAGTTATGATTTATTTAGAAGGAATGCAATTATATATACAAGATAATCCAATTACATAGAAGAAATGTAATAAAACATTACACTTTGATTTTCAAGGAAGATAAAGAATGGTTTTTAATTTTATGCTCGGTTCTGCATTTTCGTGAGTTGAGCTAGGGCATCTGAGCCCTAACTCATGTCGTATTTTTTCTTGCTCTACGCTATCTGGGGGGATTATTCTTGTGTGTCTGGGGCTTTGGTTTCTTCTTCATCTGTGTTGTGTCCTGGGGTGCATGGTGTACTTCTGGCCCATTCCTGCTTTCTAAGGGATTTCCTTTGTGTCTGGTGCGAGGACACCACCTTGGTGGTTGGTCTGTTGCGCTCTAAGTGCATGGTGGTGGTGCTTGGAGGGGGTGTGGGTGTGTTTTTGGTGTGTAGGTTGTGTGAAGGTTGTGTTCTCTTTCCGTGATGCTTGCATCTTCTTTCTACTGAGCAGTTGGAGAGGGTTTGTGGTGCGGGTGCGGGTGAGGTGCAAAGAGGAAGGGAGTGGGGAGGATTCCCCCACCCATTTTTGTTCAGGGATTGTGTTTTTTGTCTTGGGAGTGATGGCCTTCTCGAAGGGTAAGACGTCAATGGGGTGCCCTAGCTTGGATTTCTGAGTAGCATTAGGCTCAAAATTTTCAAGTCAAGGGATGAAAACATTTGTTAATAACTTGTTTGCTCTGAATACTGGGATTGCTGATATGGGGTTGTCTAATGGCGCGTGGATCACAAAGATTAATGACTATCTTGAACGGTGCAAGGAGAGGCCAAAACTAGTTGTTATGTCTGAAATGATTGCTAAGGATGTTGAATATTATTCAAATCACTCATTATATTGTAAATTTTTAGGGATGAGGGTTTCCATGCAATTTTTGGAGTTTTGGGCCCAGAAGACATGGGATTCGAAGGGGGAAATGGAGTTAATGTTGCTAGCGAACAATTATTTCATCATTAATTTTAATTGCATTACAAATCATAATAGGGTATTTGAGGGAGGCCCTTATTTTCATAATAAGGTAGGGTTCTTTATCAAACCTTGGCATGCAGGATTCAACCCTGCTGAGGAGCTCCCAAATCATCCCAAATCATGTCCCAGTGTGGGTTCGTTTACCTAGGTTCCCGGTGGAATGTTGTCGAGAGGATGTGTTGCACTTGTTGTCCTTGGTGCTTGCAAAACTAGTTGGGACTTCATCGCAGACTTTGGGTAAAAAGGTAATGACTTTTGCACACATTTGTGTTGAAATTGATCTAAGTATAGGCCTTTTCCTGATGCAATAGATATGTGTGCGGGCTCTTATTCTTGGGTGCAACATTTGGAATATGAAACTCTTCCTTTTCGTTGTCGGCTATGTCGAGAATATGGCCATTTGCAGTAGAGATGTCCAAGGTATAAGCCTGTGGAGTCCTAGAATTCACAACCTTCATGCAATCTTCCTGGGACAGATAAGGGGAAGAGCATTACTCTTGATGTGATAGGTACTACTAATGGTTTTGCTTCGGTCAAGGCCTGAAATCGGAATAGGGGTCAAAAAAGGCCTTTTCAAGAAAGGAAAGATGAATGTACTTTTAACAAATTTGAGGTTTTGGATGATCTCAGCCAACAATAGGTGAATCCAAGTTTGATCAACCTGGATCAGGGGTTTGAGGGCTTAGCTCAGGAGGATCTTGTTCTTGATTCTTCTATGGATCGACAAAGGGATGATTGTCTGCACATGGATGCTAATTAGCAGATGGTGGTTTCAGAGGTTTAGGCCCCCTCAACAGTTGTTCCAATAGTAGGTGAGGATTCTTCTCTTCTTGAGCAAAACACTAGTTTAGACTCAGCTAGGAAGACCAAGCCTCCTTCCAAATTGGGCATCATGCAAAAGGATATTAAGAAGGGTGGGGCAGAGAAATTTGCTAAACCTGGTAGAAAAAAGGATGTCAAAAAGATTAAATTGGTAGCCAAGAATTTGGTGGAGTCAGGGTCAGTAAAGACTCTGGATTCTATTTTTTCAAGTCCCTTGAAATGATTGTTCTTTCATGGAATGTACGAGGCTTGAACAATGACCCTAGACAAAAAGTGGTTCATGATTTAGTTACAAGTCAAGGTCTTGATGTTTTTTTCTTGCAAGAGACTAAGTTATCTATTGAGATTATGCAAGGTTTGGCACCTAAGTTGTGGAGGAGAGGGGAGTGCCAGTGCATTGGAGCTCATGGAGCTTATGGGGGTCTAGCCTGTTTATGGAATCCACAGAGGATCTGACCTCTTTGGTGGATTTCTTCTAAATCCTCTATGTCTATGATTGCTACTAGTTTTGAGACAGGGGAAGTTATTATTTTTTCTAATATATATTCTCCTATAGATTTTTTGGGTAAACAAGGTCTATCGTCCCATATCAGGCTTATTCGCAATATGATGCCTTTTCATCGTTGGATTATGGCTGGAGATTTCAATGCTATTTGTGAGTTGGCTAAGAAGCGAGGTGGTACTAGAAGGTTGGAGCCTTTTGCATTGTTGCTTCGTGACAATATCAATACTTTGAATCTTGTTGATATCAAACCCAACAATGGTCAGTTCACCTGGAATAATTGTCAGGTTGGCGAATACTGCATTGCAAAAAGATTGGATCGATTCCTAGTATCTTATTACTAGGTTGGAGGGATGTGGTCTTCTTGCTCTGAGATCTTAGATTGGAGAGGATCAGACCACTAGCCTATTAAAATTGCTACTAAGTGAACTCATGTGCCTCGTATACCCTCTTTTAGGTTCCAACTCATGTGGTTGAGGGACCCATCTTTGAATGCTTATGTGGTTGATTGATGGAAGAATGGTAGACCTTCTTATGGCACAACAATGTACTCCTTTGCTAAGTTACTTTAGTGTGTTAAATATCAGCTCAAGTGGTGGAATCGTCAGTGCTTTGGGAATGTCTTCCATGGGAAGGCGATGGCTTAGGAAGATTTGGATGGGATCACAAGGAGGTTAAGGGAGGATGGGGTGATGGTTGAGCTACTTTAGGATGAGGCTCAAGCTATGAAAGCATTGAAGAATGGGAGTTGCGAGAGGAAATGTATTGGAAATAGAAGGCTAGAATTGAGTGGCTTTAGGAAGGGCATAAAAATATAGCTTTTTTCTTCAATTCGGTGAAAGCCAGGCAACATGGTAATTCTATCTTTGGTTTGGTGAATGACAGGGGAGAACATCTATCCTCCTTCCTTGAAATCTTGAGGGAGGTGGTGTAGTATTTTGAATCTCTTTTTAGGGAGGACTCACAAGGGGGATCTCCTGAGGAAGCACATGTTCTTTCTTGTATCCCCTCTCTTGTGTTTGGAGAATTGAATCAATAGCTCATTAGTGATATCTCACTTGAAGAGCTTGAAGGGATTGTTTTCAATATGAAGAAAGGGAAGGCACTTGGTCTTGATGGCTTCCTAATTGAGTTTTTTTGAGATTTCTGGGATATTATCAAATTTGATCGCCCGACAGTTGTTCAGAATCTCAACAAAATAAGCAGATGCTAAGGGTTGTAAATGCCACCTTTCTTGTTCTTATCCCCAAGATTGAGGGGGCAGATAGGTTAAGTTAATTTTGGCCAATTTCTTTATGTAATGTAATCTATAAAATTATTTCTAAACTTATTTCTGACAGGTTGAAAAAGGGGCTTGAGGAGTTGATATCCGAGGAACAGAGTGGTTTTGTTGCTAGTAGGCAGATTCTTGATGGGATTGTTATTGCAATTGAGATCATTCATTCTATGGCCAACTCTAAGGAAAAGGTGAAGTTTATCAAATTGGACATGTCAAAGGCATATGGTAGAGTCTGGTGGCCCTTCCTTCAGCAAGTTTTGGGTGCTTTTGGTTTTGCAGCAGAATGGATTCAATGGGTTATGAGTTGTGTTACTTTAGTATCTTTCTTTATGCTTCTCAACGGGAGTCACTCTGAGTTGTTTGGTGCTTCTAGGGGGCTTCATCAAGGGGACCCTCTTTCCCCTTGTTTATTTTTATTCTGAAGGTTTGGGGTGATGGATCAGATAGAATGTGGGGTCTGGTCTAATTCAGGGTTGGTAGTGGGGTGGCACCTTACCTCCGCAAACTCACCTACAATTTGTGGATGATACTACTATGATGGGGATGGCTACAATGCGAGAGGCTGCTAATTTACAAAGAGTGTTGGATGTTTACTTGGTTGCCTCCGGTCAACAAATTAATGAGGGAAATTCTTCCATTTTCTTCTTCAACACTTCGGGTCCCATTCAGCAACATATTTCCCAAATGTTGATATTTTAGATTGGGACTCTCCCATTGACTTATCTTGGTATCCCCATCTCGGTGAGTAGACTGCCTAGGGAGTCTTGGCAGGTTATTTTGGATAAATTTTGGGTAAAAGTTAATCACTAGACTCATTGATGGTTGTCTTTTGTTGGCTATGTCCAGTTGATTAAGTCAGTGGTGCAGGCTTTTCCCATTTACAAATGCATGCTCCAGGTTGCCCCTATGGGCTTTCTTAAGGACCTTGATTCTATGGCGAGAAAATTTTTATGGGCTAGTTACTTGGAGTCTTCCAAATGGAGTCTAGTTAGATGGGAGGTTGTTTGTAGCCTGAGACAATATGGTGGTCTAGGTTTTAGGTAGTCGACATTGACTAGGGAGGCTCTGGGTGAAAAACTATATTGGCGTTGGTGTAACGAATAGGATAAGAGTTGGTCCAAGATTCTATCTCAGAAGTATCTCTTGGGGATCCCTCGGCCTGATATTTCTAGGTACCCCCTTGTTAGGAAGGGCTCAGTGATATGGGGCACCCTCAAAAAAGGGGTTGTGCTTATTAAGGAAGGATTATTTTGGATCTACAAGAAGGGGTCTGAGGTCCAGTTCTGGTATGATTCTTGCCACTATTTTCATGCCATGATTCTAAAATTTTATGGTAGCTTGACAAAAATGACGATGTCTATCACTTGTATATTCAAGTCTATGCATTTAGTAGTTGATTTATTACCATATTTTCCATATATTATATCTTGAATAACAAAACCCCAACCACCTTAAAGTTTGATTCATCTCTTTTGGTGTTAACTCCATCTCTATATAAACTATGTATCCTCTTCTAAGTTTGCAAATTAGTTTTTCCTTGTTTGAAGAAACTTTAGAAAATAAAACAACCTTTTGATCTGCTACTTGGGATTTCCATCTTTATGTGGCAAAATAATTCACATTTTCTAGAAAAATGCATGCAGACCCATATCTCATTTCCTACATGACACTATTGATAGGGTTTGAGAACTATAACAAGCTATTGCTAGTGATTTTCCTTGTGCTTACTATAAGGCTGCCATTTTTTAACTATGTTTATTGTCAATCTCCCTAGGACTCTCATCCATTACTATAATCTCTATTTACATAACATGCTTGTAGTTTATCCATTATTTACCCTTCATTCAACATGACTATCACTGTAACAGTCCTTTAAAACCATGAAAGATTTAAAAGATATAAACCATACCTGGAGAGTAATAGAATTACAAACACGTAGGGACTTCACCTTAAAGGAATTTGGGCATGTGGAGGTAGGGTATTTGCAGGATCATCATGGAAAAAATGGGCCCTTAAGTGGCAAAAAAATTAGAAAAATCAGAGTTAGACAACTTGACGTAAAAAATTGAATAAATTATCTATATTATTTCAAAAATATGTAAGAATAGAATCTATAGAAAATTGAATGTAGTTTCTAAACTACTAGGTTTATTTTAAAAAGAAAAAATCTATTTGGTGAAAATTTTAAATTTCAATGCAGTAGTACTTAAATTTCAGGGAAAAAATAAGTAGGTGTCTGTCTAACCACCCTAACCATAATAAAAGGGTAATCCCACAATAGTGGGTTACACTTTTTGGCTAAACTTGACATTGAAAGCAACATTTTGAGCAAAATTTTCACTTTTTGACACTTATAGTAGCTAAATTGTTAAGAATTTGAAGATGATACAAACTAGTGATTTGTGAGATTTTCTCTATAGATTCTAAATATTTTTTTTTTAAATATTAAAATAAAGTTGTAATTTTTTTTGCATCTCCTTTGATAACTAATTTTTAATAGTAAAATCCTGGTGCGGCGGGATGTGGCGAAGTTATAAGGGATTCTTTTGGAAATTTTATAGGTGTGATTGCTACCCCCATTGGCTCACAAACCAATCACTTGGTTGAGGTTGTTGGAGCTTTTCATGTAATAAATTTGGCTCATAGTCTAAATTATAAAAAACCTTGGCTTGAAGGGGACTTAAAAAATATTATTGAATGTCTTCTAGGTAGGTCCCCCCGCTCATGGACCATAAAATCTTTGATTGATGATGCTATTTCGACCTTAGCTAAGTTTGATAATATAAAGATATCTCATGCCTATAGAGAAGCCAATGATGTAGCATATTTTTTTGTGAATGAAGGGGTTAAAAGTAAAGGACAACACACATGGCTAAATATCAGTGATTTAGGTGTTGATGTCCAAGCCTTATTGAACTATGATGCACCACATGTGAAATATGTGTGTCACCTCAATCATAATGATAGAACAGGGTAAGTAAATCACTATCATTAGATTGCATGGGGCTGAGCTAATTAGCTTGTCTTGTAAGCTTGCTCGGCATGCTTTGTGGGCTCACAGGTTTGGTAGGACCATTTCTAACCAAGATTTTGTCTTTTTCTGCATTACTGTGCTTGATAAAATGGGAGGAGAAAGAAAAAGAGTTGAGCTAGATAGCTTCCAGATGCACACAAGAAACACTAAAGCATGGAACAAAGTTAAAAGTGGGGGTTTACTCCCTTTTCTGGAGAAACTCCATGGGTCTAATCAAGAAGCAACAAAGCTTTTTGAGAAGAATTGGGACAATGGTGAAGTAACCCTTTTTGGCAAGAAATTTAAGCTTGATGAAAATCCCATTGTTGAAGTGACTTGTATGTCCATTGAAGGACAAATTTTTTTTCTGGGACAAGAATTTCTTTGATGAAGCGGTGGTCAAATTTCTGAAGAAAGACAAGGAAAAATTGAAACTTGTGAAAGTTTCCAATAGTTACTTCAAGGCTGACACCATTAAAGCTCTCTAGAGAAAAGTTCTTCGCATCATTATGGAGTATATCACCCTGGATGGTCGGTTCACTAGGGTCGACGACTATCATTTTTCTTTGTTCAATCATTTTCGCTGTAAGGTAAGGGTTTCTCTCCCCTACTATTTACTCTATTCCTTAAGAAAGAGTCTGAAAGACCATAAGAAAAACCCTAAAAGATATATGATATTACATACTGGTCTAATAAGATTGATTTTTGAACATTTCCAAAATCTGCCAGCCCGTACTAACCTGGATGCCTCTTCGACGTCTGAGGAGGATGACATTGAACCTAGCTGTTCAGGGAATAAACCAAATTTGAGTCTAGTAAGGATGGTCTTAGTTCTGGCCTCTGTCCAGACTAGAAATAAAATCTAAATGCATAATCCCCAGCTTGTTAAAGTTTTCCCTGCTTTTGAGCATTGAAGTTCTACTTCCAAAGCCAAAGGCGCTAGAAAGAATTTCCCTATTAAAAACCTTGTTTCGTATTATGAAGATTCTACCGACTTTGAGGATTTTGGCACAAATAATAATTCTTCCTCTTATGTCCCATCAATGGGCAGAGATATTAGAAATGGGTCCCCTGGAGCCTCTGACCCTACTAAATGTTGCCTCAATCTTAATAGGGAACCTACTGCTGATTTTCTGGGGATTGCGAGGAATAATGTTGTGGACCATTTTAGAATGTCAAAATGGGTCTTTCATGAAATTAATGACCTAAAAATAAAAAACTAAGCCCTCCATAGTAAATTGGAAGAAGTGGGAGCTAAGGTTTCTGTATTATGTAAGAAGGATGAAGAGCGTAAAGAGAACATGGCTAGTAAAGAGATCCAGGAAAATGTGGGTAAGGAAAAAAGGATAGAAATTGATTTGGAAAAAATAAAAAATGTTGCGAAGATAACTACTAAACAGAACAATAGAATGGCAAGACATAATGCTATCATTATCAACGCAATGACTAAAAAATTGGATAAAGCTCAATAGGGGTCCTTGGTTGTCGATTTGGAAGAGGTGAAAGATAAAAACCTGGAAGAGGACATAGGGATTTCGAAGAGAACCAGGGCTAATTTGAAAAGGAAGGCACCCCCCATGCCATAGATAATTCAAACTTTCAAGAAGGGTTTCCAGGATATGCAGGATCTGGAGGTTGAGACCAAGATTGTTCTGAAGATTCTGGATTAGTTGCCACTGGTTTTTTGGTCTGTGCTTCAGTTGGCTCTTTGATTGTCCTTCCTGGTTTTTTTGGCTAGCTGCTACTTTTTTAGAGTTTTTCTTTTATTTCAGCCTATTTAATTTGTTGGAATTTTTTTTCCTTTCCTATTTTATGTTGTAAACTTTGTTGTTTCGGGTCCCTGTAAAACACGTTTTTTCCTTTATCAAAAACATTTTTAAAAAGTGATGTATACTTTCAATCACATAACTTTATTTTTACAAAGGATTGAATTACAATTCTTTTGAATTTAGGTTGGTAACACTGATATTTAGGGCATCCATTTTGTTCCATAACATTTTGTTGAATATTTTTCTTGTAATTAAGTTTTAAAGGAAAACTAATTACAATTTAGACATAGGTGCACTTTCAATTGTATAACTTTTTTTCTATTTAATGATTTTTTATTTTTTTTTGTTTGAACGAGGAGATAAATATTGGTGCATACATATTTTTCCAAAAAAAAATTCACTAATTTACTATTTTTCCACAATAGTTTATCACCTAACTTAATGTTCGGTGAAAAACCTATGTCTAGTAAAACCAAAAAATATAATATAAATTAAAAGAAAAATATATCAAATGTATAGTTGTTAGGAAGATTATTTTGAGGACTATGGTTCTCCAAATTGATTCATCTATTTGACTCCATTTGCACCTCCAAATCGAGCTTCAAAAGTAAAAAATGCATTAATTTCGTAATTAAAAGAGAAAAATAAAAAAGGGGGGGTTCATTAGAACCCCTCTTCAAATGAAGGGGGTTCATTCGAACCGGTTCATTAGAACCCCTAAAAAGCCACTAAATTTTTCCCCAAATTAGCAATTTCTTGTTTTTTTTTCATGCAACACTTTTTAACAACTTTTTAGCTTTTCCTCCTTTTTCATTGGATTTAAATATTAATAGTTTTTTTGAATTTTAATATTAATGTTTTTTTTCAATTTTAGTATTAACAGGTTAAGTGTAGTGTAGTGTAGTTTTAATTTTTTTTTCTAAGTTTTAATGATTTTAGCGATTTTTTGGTTTTTTTTCATGCAACACATTTTATCAACAACTTTTTAGCGTTTCCTCATTTTTTTCAGATCTAAATATTAATAGTTATTTTTTTTTTAATTTTAATACTAATGGTTTTTTTCAATTTTAATATTAACAAGTTAAGTGTAGTGTAGTTTTAATTTTTTTTCTTCTAAGTTTTAATGATTTTGATATTAATATTAATAGTTAAATGTACTTTTGACTTGTTTTTTCCTAATAATTTTTTTTGGATTTTAATATTAACCCTGAAGTGTAGTTTTAACTTCTTCTTTTTCACAATGCATGTAATGATTTTAATATTACCAGTGAAGTGTAGTTTTAACTCTCTCTCTTTTGAGTTATTGACAATGCATGTAATGATTTTAATATTAATATTAATAATTAAGTGTAGTTTTAACTTGTTGTTTTCTGAGTTTTAAGAATGCATGTAATACATGTTAAGTTTAATTTTAGATTTTTTCTCCTTCTAAATTTATCAAATGCATGTAATGCATGTTAATCACTTCTCGGATTTTTTAAAAAAATTAGCAGTTAAGTTTAGTATTATTTTAAAATGCATGTTAATCAATTTTTAATTTTAGGATTGAAATTGTAGGGTTTTTTTTTGTAAATCGTTATATAAGTAAGAGAAACTCAGAGGAATTGTGAAGGATATTTAGGTTTTAGAAGACAAGTTTTGGAGAAGAGAAATAGAAAAATTGTGAAAGATATTTTTTTTCTACAAAGCATGTTTTGGAGGAGAAGATTTAGAAAAATTGTTTAGTATTTTACAAAGAAGGAGATGGGGAACAAAAAGACAAGAAAAAGTAAGACTGCACGAAAGTATTCAGTAGAATAGGAACAAAGAATACATGAAAAAATCTTGCAAAGTTATTATAAACGTAAACAAGGTATGTCAAACTTGAGCCTCTCTCAATATTATTCCTTTTGTTTCCCTTTAGAGTTTTAATCTATTTTAGATTAAATTTAGATTTTTAGATTCTATATTTTTCTAATTTAATTTAGATTTTAAATTTAAGTTTCTTATTTTGGTTTAGCCTATTCTAAAAAAGATGCAAGATGGTAGATATGATCCTGGCCGTTGTTTCCGTTAGTCTTTTTTTGACCAAAATTTACACATGAAAAGGTGGAAATGTTTTCGGCCAACACAAATGGTTGATATGCAATCCAGATTAATTCAAATGCTAATATATTGTAGGCCAATCTTCCATCTCAAATGTCTCTTAAGCCACTTTTGATCTATCATCCTATACCTCCATTTTGCTCAATAATTTCCCCTTCTTAATAACTTCTCTACCATTCATTAAAAACATATTTTTTTAAAAACCTACTACCGGATTAACCTTAGTTGCAAATGCAATATGCCTCAGCTTTAATTAATGCTTTCTCACCCTATAAATTAGTTTTCAAACCAAAGCATCTTCCAAATTTAAAATTATGCTCACCTATAAATTAGTCAGACTAGACTGAAGTATAAATGACATATCTTATAGATCCAAAATTATGTTTACTAAATAGTAATCATATAATTTGAAGCTTTTACGAGGATTTCCATTATTCCCACATTAAAATAATTTGTAAAAGCTGAAATAGTTTTTCCCATCCAAATTTAATAGAATGTGTTACTTTTAAGATTAGAATGCATTACTTTTAAGAGTGGATTACATAATTTTAAAAAAAGGTTTTCCAGCACAATTTTTGTCCAGACAACCCGTATTTACCTAGATGCTCCTAGCTTCTTTCACTCTAGAGCTTATCCCAAAAAAATTCCTTAAAATAAATATACAAATTAAACCACTACACATATATATTTTAAGTTTGAAAAAACTCTTAATTGTTATTGAAGTATTTTTAATTAAATCTTGTTTAAAATGCATAAAGAATCAATTCAAAGTTTTTAATTTTTTTATGATTAAACATTTTGGATAGTTTATTTCATTTTATTTGTTTTAAATTAAAAATATTTTTAAATATAAGTAAACAATCATTTTAAAATCAATCATCAAAATTATACTTTAAGCTTAGCACACTCACAATAATATAGTCCAGTCAATTTTTGTGTCGTGTTTGTAGAGCCTTTATAAGATAATATTATTGGTGACAACTATTAACTAAATATCTTAAATATATTTATTTAAAATATGCTAGAAGTGTTTATATTTTGTTTAAGAAGTATTACATTTTTAAAAGTTAATTTATTATATATCTTCAAAATTTGGTGTGTTTATTTTAACATAGAAATTATTTTATTTGATACATATTTAAAACCTCCCTCTTTACTTTATATTAGTGTAGAGCTTACTAGCATGTTAAGCACCAACTTTTAAATTTAAAATATAATTTCATTTAGATCAAAATTTTAAATAAATAAAAAAAAATATGAAATTTAATTTAAAATGCCTTTAAATTTATAATAAATATATATTTTTATTAATAAAAATACTAATTTATAGTATTTTCAAACTCTAAATATAGATTATCTTGTAATTTTAGGAGGATAATTTTTTTAATATATACCAATAATTAATATTTTAAATAAAGTAAAATAGTGGATATACTCAATCACAAGAAAATTAATGGTATATAGATAAATACAATTTATTTTATATATAGGAAAAAAATCTGTCTAATGTATTCTTTTTATATGTTAGATTATAATATTATGAAGGAGAATATATTTACAGTGTTAGATTATAATATTATGAAAGAGAATATATTCTAAAGTAGAAGTTATCATTTGTTAAACTATCATAAGTAAATGATCCAATCCATCAAAGTTAATTAGGGGTCAAATAAAGATCAATCCTACCAAATAAAACATAACATCTCTTTGTCTATCCCTCTCTCTCTCCCTATCTCTTCGTCTTTCCCTATTACAAAAATAACATGAACCTATTGGTAATGGAGCTTGATTATCTCTTGGTTCAAAAGTTTTTTTTTAGTCTTGTTTGGATGCATGTAAGTGGAGAAGCTATCACTTCTCCATTGAGAACTTTGTTGCACAAACATCATTTTCTAAATGACCTACCAATTGACCTCATGTACTACACAAATTATTGTCAAAAATAGACCAAAATTATCTTGAAATGACCTTCCACACACCTTTGGTGTACCCATTGCACACCAAGCTACAATTTCTAGTTTAGTTTAGAATTTTAAAATTCTAATTAGTTTAGTTTTTAAACTTTCTAATGTAGTTAGCTTTTAAATTACTAATTTGGTTTCGCTTTTTAAATTTCTAATTTAGTTTAGAATTTTTAATTTTTAATTAGTTTAGTTTTTAAACTTTACAACTTAGGTTTTAAATTCCTATTTTACTTTAGATTTTTAGATTTCTAATTTTGTTTAGAATTTTAAATTTCTAATTATTTTAGTTTTTTAAACTTTATAATTTGGTTAGCTTTTAAAATCCTAATTTAGTTTAGATTTTTACATTTCTAATTTAGTTTAGATTCTAATTTTTAATTTAGTTTAGATTTTCAAATTTATAATTTAGTGTAGATTTGAGTTTTTTAATTTAATTTAGTTTGAATTTAAGTTTCTTAATCTAGTTTTACTTTAAATAAAATTTAGATTTTATATCTTTTACAATTTTGATTTAAATTTTTAAATTAGAAGAATATTTAGTGTATTTAGTGAATCCTAAGTTATTTGACGTGTTTTTGTGTAGGGGATCAACATACAGATACTAAAGTAGTAGTCAAGTCAAATTTAGATCTTGGAGCAAATAAAGTTTAAGAACACATAGTTGATGTTAGGGGGGAGGCCCTAGTGCAAGGAATGGATGTTGGAGATGGGTCAGGATCGCTTTTGAATACCATCACAGAAGAGAATATCAATATAGCTAAAGAGGTTAGGAGAGAAATTTCTTCTAGAATATTAGATCATTTATTTCAAATGCATATGGAAAAATTGAAGTTTTATGCTGAACAACCTAAATGTACTACTAAGAGGTCAATGAACAAAATTGCAAAGGAAATAATTTCTCATTTAAGTAAACTTCATACACTTAATCAAGCCCAACTACTATCAATTGTACTCCTTAATAATGAGCTACAAGAGCCATTAAAATTGTTGGGTGTAGATATGAGTACAAAAAAGAGGAAAGGGTCATAGCTACAAAAAGACATTGTTGAAAATTTAAAAAAAGGTTTAGGTTCTATTAGGAAACAATCTCGATCAACAGATAAGACAATTTCAAGAAGAGTCATGTTGACATCAATTTCAAGTGAAAAAATGGCCAATAAAAGTCAAATCTCTTCACTTTCAACTGAGATTACTTTTAGCAGAAAGACATTGACACAAATATGCCAAAAGGAGAAAGGTTCTCGATAATAGTACCTTAGAAGGAAATTGGGAAATTATGTGTAGAACTCCTTTGTAATACCCCCATGTTTCTGATACTATTTGCTACTATTGGTTACTTTTGTGTGTTAGTGTGATACTAATTTGTGATGGTGATTAATTCACCAACCCGATGTGTGTGGATGCATAGTTTAGTTATTTGTTGCGTGTAACATTATTAGTATGATTTATGATACTCTGTGTGTTGTTTGGATTATTTATTTATTCAAATGGTTTTTCATTAATGTTTTATATGTCGATGTGATGATTCTATGGTGATGTTATTTGGATTTAGTATTATTTTATAATGCAATAGTTTAATAATTAGTTTTGATGTGATCAATTCAATTAGGAATGTTATTTCATATTGATATTGTTATTGTTAGTATAGCTTAGGTGAGAGGACAGTGTAGCACCACTCATTTACGAGTGCCCTACTATGCCGCAATTCCTCCTCACGATAGGATATTTTCAATTATATATATACATGTGCTACTTGACGTTTGTTTGGATGCAGGATTTGCAAAAATAAGTCTCAATTCCACCTGCTTCGGTAGGACAAGGCGAGCATTAAACTAACCCAACGGGTAAAATGTTGAAAAAGGCAGTAGATTTGGAAGTATCCCCATCCCAAGTTCGTCGTCCTATTGTAAGTTGTGTCATGATTGAAGTTTTGTCCTTGTTGTATAGTTTGATTATCGAGTATTTATTTTATGGCTAGTGTTTAATTAATTAATCTTATTTTATAAGATAATTTATTAATGTCGCATTGTTATTTGATTTATTTGTGAGTTGGTAAAATATTAAATTTAAATATTTTGTAAATTTATAAGTGAATTAGTTAATTAAAAGTGTAAATAATTATTTTAAATTAATGTTGATAAAGATAATTAAATATTATATTTTTATTAATATTAAATTAGAAAATCTTGTGTAAATAATTTATTTTTAATTAAAAAAATGGTAGATAAGTCAGAGCTTTTAAAAGCTAGAAAAAGGACCAATAAGAAAAGAGGATTTTTGAGGAAAAGCGAAAGAGCTTTATTGATTTTATTTTATTATTATTTTGAGGGAGTTATTCACACACAGGAGATTTTTTTGTTGTTTTGATCTATAAAAGAAAGAAGGAAAAATAGTTTGTTTGGTTTTTAAAAAAGAAGAAGATAGATTCAGAAGAGAGCTTAAGACAAGAATCTGAGGAGAAGCTACAGAGGAGTTGCACGTTTGAAAGAAGATTACTGTGCTGGATTCTCCATCAGACGAAGGACTCTAGGTTCTTCTAAATTATTATTTCTTTTAGTTTATTGTTCTGTAAACAAACCTTGTTTGTTGTGTTTTCATTTGAAAATTAATTACTCCATGTTTGTGAAAGAGGATTCTATAGTTGGAAATTGGTTACTATAGACTTTTGAAGATTGTTCGTTGAAAACTATAGTAAAACCCTTTGAAATTATTCAATAAAATTTAGTTCTAAAACCATTGTCTTGGAAAGAAAATCATTTGTTTTTGTGGATTAAATTTGCATAACCAAATTTAAGTTGTGTATGATATAAAAAATGTAATGCCTCGCCAAGCAACCCCAAAGGATACAAATACATCTAACATTTATGGCACCAATTTTTTTTTTTAAAAAAATACTAACATACATCATAATAATCATATATCACATTAAATGAAACTAAACATGAACTACATATAACAAATCCCTCAGGTTTACATGACTGCATTACTTTTCACAACAACATTATTACATCACAAGAAAGGTAAGTATATACCAGTAATCATAGGATAACATGAACATGGTCGACACATTAATCAAGGACTAGAATATTACAATGCCGCTTCCCAACATGAATGGGGAAGATACAATAAAATGGAATGATACACTTGAAATGGAGGAGTACAAAGCTGCAATACTGGATCCAACTCTGGTTTAACTTAGGAGTCACTGCAAGGTACAATTTCACACTTCATGATCGACGACTGGGGACCCAGTGGGGTGCATAGCACATTCCAACCAACCACGTGGACCCTAAGGCCCACCCCCCATGCTAAGAGATGACAAGAAGGACCCCAACAATAACCATCAAACAAAACAAGGATACAAGACTTCACAACAAGATCCACAATAACATAAGGCAATCTCAGCACAAGATATATCCAACACAAGATGTGTCCAACATAAGGAATAACTAATAAAGCATCAACATACAAATGCCAACATGTGCTTCCAGAGGCCCAAGAATAACATAGAGGGAAACAAAGCATACATGGTTGTTAAAGGAAGAGTGTCATCGCAATGTTGCATGGGTTACCTTGGCGAATCTTCCTAGGCCCCAGCCCCCAACTTGGGTTACCCTAGTGACCTCTTACGAAACCCTACCCCACATGCAATCCAATGTGGAATCGATTATCTTTCATAAAGACAAGATAATGATCTTTCCATTCTAGGCCTTCTCAACTCATCTCCAAGTTTGAACTAGCCCCTGAGTCCATGAGCAAGGCATAATTTATACAGTTAAGTGTTTTAGACTACCTAATGTATTGATTTAGTTTTCACTTATTAGACTAACTCCACATGAGTTACCCAGGCACCACTTTGTGTGCCAGCCCCCATGAAGAGCCACTCCCCTACTAACAACATATCTCAGAAAACACGAAAAGGAAAGCCAATTTGCACAAGAAACCTAATCCAATAAATTAAATGCATCAGGTGAGGCATGCACCATCTCACGCTAAAACAAACTTTAGAGTAATGAAAACCACATCAAGTATAAGGTTCAAGCCACATAACCACAAACCAAGTGCAACATCAACCATTATCAAAGTGATAGGATCATAAAACCACCCACATTCAGGTGAGATATCATTAAAACTCAAAAACTACAACAAGCCAGATGTGGGTTACCCAAGGCAATCGTCTTAGGTCGCCAGACCCCCAGACCAAATCTTACAAGTAAGAATCATATCCCCCCTAACCTCTGGAAGAGAAACATATTACAACACAATGGTTCCCAAATCAATGTGGCTAGAGGACATGATCTCAAAATCAAAACCAACCATAACCATCTCAAAACTAAACATCAGTGTCAACAATCATAAAAAAAACCAACTCTAAACTCAACACTGAAATCAACTCAAAAGGAGAAAACTCATTGCCAATAATCACAATGATAACATCAATAAGAATCATCAAACAATACATCCACGCAAGACCTTATTTTCTCAACATCATGTTACTTATCCACTCATTCAACTGTATAGTTCAAAACAACCAAACAATCAATTAATTCTAGTTGTTACGATAATAGTAATCCATGAAGTGATGCATATCCATTAGCTATTAAGAATGCCAAGTAGAATCACCAAATAAGTTATTAATACATGACACAAATCTAAAGCTAGAACATATATTCTAACACATAAACACTATCTTTTAAAAAGAAGATACAAATATACACTCAAATTCCTAAATCTCTTTTACTTAATTTACTATCAATCCGACTATACAATCATTAAGGAAGTTACAGTATACTTCATGGTTCACCTTTATCTTTAGAAACCTAACCCTTCTCAAACTTACATATATATATATATATATATAACATCGTTACCACCCTTTTAATGTTCACCAACTTAGGCACTAAATTCTCTTATTTGGGTCTTATACCACAATACTCCATGATTAACCATAGCAACAATTATTCAAAAAAAATACTAATTGCATAACGACGTTACAATAAACTAAGAACTTGAATCAACTTTTAGTAATTGATACATAAGATAACCTAGTCCATCTATTATAAGGTAGTTCAACCTATACCATGAGAACATTCCTTCTTCCAATCTATGTTTTGATAATATTTCAAATGACTTCTAGTTTGCCACTAAGATTCTTATTCTTAAATAATACAATTACTTAATTTTCTCCAAAATTAGGAGTCTACTTTATTTCCATATATTATATTGAATTAGAATAAATATTCTTATTCACTATTGTATATATAGGCATCATTATATAAATATATATAAACATCGCATTACATATTTATAAGAACATATTTGTAATGTATAATTCAATATCCAATACTCCTCATCAAGCAACATACCATAGTAGCTATTATGGGAGAGATCAAGAGCTTACACAATGCTACATAACAATAACTCCTCTACATAAGCATCGTCGGTTGACAAATGAATGCACAAGGTTATGAGATCGAAAAGAATATTCAATAGATCTTATAGGTATAGAGAATTAGAAGGTGACTCCATTAAGCCTAAATAATACATAGCTCAGAGTCTATTCAACATTGGAGAGAAGTTGAGGTTTAATGAAATTGAATTCTCATTAAGAAGATTTGGCTTATTGCTGACGGGCCAAAGTAAAAGTTTAATACTTCTTTGAAGTATTTGATCCTAAGTTTTAACTATTCGTAGCATTTTCTAGAAGAGCATCTAAAATGTAAGAAGGGGTAAGCGATTTCCACGAGAAGGCCTGAGACTGAATTTTAACATAAAAGAGCTCCCTATTAAGTTCAAGTGCTGCGGCTGAGAATGGTTGAAAATGACATCAGAGAGATTATTTAAACCTATAAACTTTCTAATATGTACAAGTGCCGCAACCTAGATAGGTTGACAATGAAAATAGAGAGATTATTTAATTTACTACACCTTTGTAGTCTAAAAGTTGCAGCTGTGATAGGTTACCAAAAGTTTCAGGGAGGCTATTTAATTCTGTACAATACCTCCACTCTGAATGTTGTAACTGTGATAGGTTGCCAAGTATATTAGAAGGTGAATATTGGAATTTGGATATACTGTCATCTACATGCATTTATTATTGTTATTTTCAAATGATGAAACTACGATAGATTGTCAGTAGAATCAAGCAGGCTATTTAAATATTTAAACTTCCTATCATGTTCAAGTGCTGCCACTGCGACAGGTTATGAATGGAATCAAGGAGTTTATTTAATCATCCACTCCCTTCTATGTTCAAATGTTGCAGCTGTGACAGATTTCGAATCCCTTGTTAATGTGGCAAACAAAGATAGAGGTATCATAGAGTTATCGATCATAGTTAAAAACAAGCAAATTCTATAGAAGTATTTAGACACTTATGTACATGCACAAACATACACATATATGTCGACACAGGGGTTACTATAGATGAAAACCTCAAGAACGCAACTGGTGTTAGCCCCACACAACTCATTTCCTATTCATATACTTATATGTATATACAAAATATACAAAATAAGAAACCATTGACATGGCACAGGACTGTTAAACATAATGATTTTAAGAAACTATGATCTCATACACAATGTTTGAAAACACATTTAAGCTATGAAATCTCATTCTTCTTAGAGCCTGAGTTGAACTATACTAGCTATGTCTATCAAAGACGCCAGGTACAAACAAACAAAATTTAGAAACTTATTATTAAACCTGTTCAATATAAATGATGGTGATAAAGAACGATTTCAAATAGAAAACCGATAAGTATTCGATATCTCCTGATTTGGGAAAAACAAGATTACACAGCATATACATATAACTCTAAAGAAGCATAAATTAATCGTCTATAGAATAAGGAAAGAAAATCAGAGAGAGCATTGGTCATAATATACATACCAGGAAATGTTGGAAAAGAATCAACGATGAAACAACAGAGTAACCCTAGAATTACAACCAACGTTACACCGCATAAATAGTACCAAACCTCTCCTGCTCTTCCCGAGATGATATCAGTGCAATCATTAGAAAAATGTCGAGATGTACTGAGTAAATCCTCTACCCGCCTCTCCTTTTCTCTCAATGCCTAATTTTCTTAATGCGCCGAAGGTTATGGTTGCAGGACCTCATCCAAAAGAAGCTTTCTCCAAAATTATCCAATAGACTCTGTGTTGCCCCCCTCCTGGGCGATGAGAATTCCCATCATAAAAATTATATCGAAAATGGTAGTCCCCCTACAAATCCATCATGCAACTGTACATGTGGAACCGCCATGCAACTGTACATGCAAAATCTCTCTTTAGCTCACACCTAGAATTTGTTAGAAAACTCCACTAATAAGACCTATTGGACCGCCGATAAAACATGAGATTACTCGAAGAAGATAGCCAAATGGCCGAAGAAGTTGGGAGTGTTACCAAAATCTTCAGATATGGACTTCATTTGAGCAGTTACAACACATTTGATCTCGACGGACATATTAATTTATTTATTATTACTTCCACATTCAATTTTATTTTATTTTAGCTGTAATGCCCCTTACTGTCACTGGGGTTACTAAATATAAAGTTCTAGAAGACACAATTGGAGTTAGTTATCCAAGTATACATTGATGTTGCATATCTAATTGATGCTAATGATGAAGACAAGGGGGAGAAACTAAACCCAAGGTTGAGGTAACAGGAGGAGAAGGATTCGAAACACATCAACTGTGGTTTACAGATGATTAAATCCCACAAATGATTTAAAGAATGAGATAGTATGAAATGGAAAAAGAACCAATACTGATGACTCAAGAAAAACTCCAATTAGGAATAAAACTCAATATAGGCTAGATTCTTGATGCCTCAATATGATGAAATCATAATAAGTCATGTATCGAGAGGCTAACATAAAGGCCGAATTACTTGCTACTCAGGCAAACGTTGGTTCCACTTTAGGCCACCACCATCAACAGTGGTACAAGCCAACAAGGAGGAAATGCTTGTATAAGGATAACTTCTATGTTCCAAGCTGCGACTTTATTGCCAACAACATGACAACAATGAAATTTAATATCGGTATATATGTTAAGGGAGATTTGGAATGAATCCAAGAATTTAAAGCACAACCATTTAAACAAAACTAAATAAATCAAACTAATTAAAAGATATGCATATAAAAGCCAATTCGCATGAAGATCATAGAATTAAGGGAGACTAGTATTCTGAATGACACAAGATCTGAATAAATAACAAATGTAATGGCTAGATACATATTCACACATTATATGTATAAACTATGGATTCAATAATGAATGGAAATAACAAGATTTAAATTAGAATGGAAATTGAGGCTTCAAAAGATAGATACCAAGTTTAAGACCTCGCACTTGTCTAAAATCTTCTATGAGATTCCTCAAGGATAGCAGTCCATTCTTTTCCTGTCAATCTTTTCCTCTATCCTTTCCTGCGAAATAAATACAACTATCTCTAGAGCATTGATGAGAAAGTTACGCAGCTTGCACTATAATGTTATGCGCTGGTAACCTACTATTCTTCTAATGCTGAATAACGACCCTAAGAAACCTAACCAGTGGCCTGAACTCCTCCTCTCTTTTTCTCCTCGAGGCAATGTACAGAATATTCTCTTCTTTTCTCATATTCGACCGCCCCCAATTCACACACCTCTCTTCATTCTTAACTCTCCAGTAATTATATCTCCACTTCCACCCACAAATTTTGCGGTATTGGCAATCAGAAGAGCCAGATTTCTTTTCCATGCACATAAAGTAATTCCCCCCATGCAAGGAAAACATTTCCAAATTAAGGAGTATTCTCCCCCATGATCTATGAGGTATTCAATGTCATAGCAACCTCCACAAGACGTTACCACCATAGTGCTCAAATGCATTAATTACTACATAAATGCAACTGTTTCAATTCTCCATAAAGCTATTAAGAGCGGATTAGAGAAGGTTGTAATGACCAGTGACTGTTATCGGGGAAGTTACTGGAAATCTTCAATCATAATAACATATATTTATCATATTCTTATTATAGATTTATTCTTTTATTTTGCCTTGTTTACACAAATCTATTTATTTAAAATTTCAATTTATTAAGATATATTATTCAATTATCTAAATGCTTCTATAAACTTATTTTAAAACCTTTATTTATTTATTTATTTTTCATTCTTTCCTCCTCAACGAAATAAACAAACAAAGACACCCAAAAGACACATTACTCCAGATAAAGTCAACACACAAGACCACAATCACGGAGAGGAATTTCAACAAAAATTTAAAAAAAAAAATTATTCATTTTATTAAATATATATTCTCTGAGGTAAACAGATTTGTATGTATTTAAATGTTTATAAAATATGTATATATACATATCCACTGTGTAAATTTTGTGTTTGTAGAAAAACTATATGCATGTTTATGAGTTTTTAGTATTCTAGATTTCTTTATTTCCAAAGAAAATAAATTATATTTAAATTATTCTTTTTGGGTTTCGTATTTTGTTGAAGAAACGAAATTATTATTATTATTTTAAATATGCATTTATTTATTCATTTAAATTTTCATGCCTGTGTTTGGACAGAAGTATGGATTTTAAATAAATATCAAAATTTAAAAAAAGGATTATAAAAGAAATTTTATATATATAAAAAAAAATTAATTAAAATTTTTGGGGGGAATGGTCGGTCCAAGGTTGTACCACCCTGCCCCCATATCGGCCGCACATAGCCAAGTGTGGCTGTAGCCCTATCCCCTATGGTACACACAGGCGATTGTGGTACTGTGTACCACATGCACGTTGGGGAGGGCGAGGATTATACAAAAGTCTTTTTTTTATTATTTTTTTTATTTTCTTTAACTCACTTATTTTATTTGTGTGATTTTGATTTATATTTTAAATATATATATATGCATATATTTAAAATTATAATTTTAAAAAGTATGATATTGGTTAATTTTATAATATGTTTTTATAAAATGGTTTTAAAATATAGTTTTTATTTATTTATTTATATATATATATGTATATACGCACAAAAGCGTATATAAATGTATATATCTATATATATATAAGACTTTATATGTGATAATTATGATTTTAATATGATGATGCTAAAGTGAAGTTGAGGAAGTTAGATATAAATTATGTGCTTTAAACTTAAATTGAATTTTTCTCAAGAAATTTTTTTATTAGCAAAATTTATTAAGTATTTAAATTGGATTTTAGGGTGTTGTGTATGTATCAGTTATGTTCGAGATTATTCATTTTCTTTAGTTTGATTTTCTTTAATTTGGGTTTGGGTCATGTGGAAAAACCCTTGAGTCAATGTATCATGTTATAGGAACTTAAGTTATGGTTTAGGAGTTTCCATAGGCGGAGTTACTGATGTGTAATTGTGATCTCGTAATTTTGATGCTTGGTCTATGTTTTGACCCTGGTTATGATTTAGATTGCTCTTGGATTGTACCATTTGTGGATATGTTTCATATGTTATGGCGAGATGGTTATGCCTTGCAGATGATCCAGTTGATTGGTTTAGTGTTCCTGTTGATACAATCATTTTTGGTGTAGGGTATTTTGTGTCGAGTGTTTAGAGAGAGTGGCTCTAGTGGGGGTCGGCACACAAAGGGGCTCTCAGGGTAACCCACATAGAGTTAGATTAATCAGTGATAACCTAAGTAATAAACCATGGGTGGGGTTTAAACACTAATAAGATAATTGTGATGCCTCATCCTCCTGTTAGTGCTATCACAGACTAAAGGGGACCAAGAAGGCCGTGGTTGGAAAGATCGTTGCATTGTCTCCACAAAAGGTTAACTATTCTGCATGAGTAACCCTATGGAGCGACACCTTGAGATAGGCTGTCAAAAGAACCATAGATGGACACAACACCTTAACTAGGATGTTAGGATAATCCATGTAGAGATGGAGGTGGCACCTTGTCATAGGTTGTCTAGATAATCCATGTGAGACCATATGATGACACTCTCCTCTAACATTTTGTTTTAGTTGTTTTTATGGGATTCCTTTGGAAGTAGTCTTTGATATTATGTCTTGAGTTTTATTGATGTTGTGTTTGTGAATTGTTGTAATTTTGGAAAATGGTTTATTGCTATGTTCAGAAGTGGTTTGTTGTTATTCCTTTTGGTATATCATCGCTTGTTTTCTGTGTGGTCTTTGATGTTAAGTTGTCTATGTCGAGTTAGTCTTGTGTTATTGTTAGACATGCTTGGTCGGGGATCCTTCCTTGTCTACTCCCAGCATGGGGGTGGTTGGGTGGAACATGCTTCTCACCCCATTGGATTCCCTTTGGATGTGGATGTATCTTTTATTGCATGGTTTTGGCAGATGTTGTTGATCTAGTGTTCATGTGTACCAGATGGATGTTTATATCTCAGATGTAATGTTTTCATTGATGTATCGTCTCCCACGTGTGTTGGGATGATCCTGATGTATTTTGTATATGTGATTATTGGGATGTATTTTCAAATAGTTGTATTGTACTATCATATGGATATAATGTATATTCTAGCCATGTATTTATTCAAGATCTATCATTTGTAATAGCTGATTATGTTGTGTTGTATCTGTCAAAATATTTATGCTCTATACCTTTTATAACTTCATTTATTGTCATATGTACATATGGTATTAATATGGTTATTGTTAATGGATATTTCAAATGATGTAATGAGAATGAATGGTTTTACATAATTATAATTTTAATGTTTTAATCTATTATCTTTGTTATGGGTTAGTATAGTAATGTCTCCTCGTGTACCCCAAGGGATTTAGTTGTGAAACTTAGAACATTGTTATATTGGAATAGTAAAATACAATATTATGTTCTTTTAAAAAAAGAATTGTTGTGTCTTTAATTAGTTCCTTTAGGGTTTGCATGGGGGGGTGTTACAGCTTGGTATCAGAGCCAAGGTTGCTAACGCTGGGTCCTCTGGGTAGTTTGTGTCTATTAGGCAACCTTTGCGTAACTCTTGATCTTACATAGCTTAAATTGTTGTGCAGGATCATGCCTTGAGGTAGAGGTCATGGCCAAAGAAGAAGCTGAGGTGGTCGCCGTAGAGTCAACTGTTGAAGTCCATCACCACCAAGTATCCATGGTTCAGTGCACGAGGAACAATTGAGTCCTCAACACAATCCGTTAGGTAGTGATTAGAATCTGGGACAACCTGGTTTGGAGGGACAATTGCAGCACATTCTTGGAGATATTCTTGGTCGATTGGGACCCAGGCCAAAGGAGGTGTAGCAAGTTGAGAGAGAAATAGAGAGGTCACCAAGTCGAAGGGAAGTAATTGCAGATCATGATGCAGTGATAGTAAGCCATATGAGAGACTTGATGAGATCTCACCCTCCTACTTTTGATGGTTCTGGAGGAGGTTTGGATGCTGAGACATGGTTAATTGACTTAGAGTGATGCTTTGTGATGCACCCCTACGGTAGCAATACCAAGGCTCAGTGCATAGTTATGCACCTGCGAGGTTTCACATCTACTTGGTGGCATCTTGAAGAACAAAAGTCACACCTTGATATCAGTATGGTCACATGGGAGTTATTTCTAGACAGGTTCAGGGCTTGCTTCCTCTCAGATCATTGGAGGCAATGCAGGGCTGATGAGTTCCATGACCTTAGGCAGTTTTTGATGTTAGTAGAATAGTATGAGTAGCGCTTCTATGAGTTGAAGCAGTATGTAGGTATCAACCATGATGAAGGCATGTTGGTGCAACATTTTGTTCAAGGCTTGAATGCCCAAATTAGTGGTGGCGTGAGAGTCTTTGAGTCAAAGACAATGGAGGTAGTGGTTGAGAAGGCTTAGTTGGTAGAAGAAAATCTAGTTATGGAATTTGGAGGACACATAGGAGGTCAGATCGGCAGTACACCATCATCAGGTGTTGTTTCTCACGGAGGTTCGGTCTTGGCTGCAGGGTCCTCTAGAGGCCATCAAGAACCCACTAAGGGTGAGCAACAAAAACACTCTCAATCTCAACAGGGAGATAGGTCTCAGAACAGGAAGATTTGAAGTTAGCGATTTAATAGACCAGATCATTTTGTGTAGCCAGCACAAAGCACACAGTCAGCACCGATACGAGGCAACTCTCAATAATCGAGTGCACTAGTTGGAGTTAGAGGCTTTGGGTGGAGCACAGGTTGTTTCTCACATGGACAGTAGGGACATATTGTAAGGCAATGTCCAAAAGGGAGCACTACAGGTTATAGTCAGGCACTAGCCGCTTCTGAGCCGACGATAGGCGATGCAGGTAGAGCATATCATGTGTTTGCGGGTTCAGTAGGACCCAAATGATGAGACTTCGGTGACGTGGGAGGATGCGTCCCATATTATTAAGGATTATCTATATTTAGTTACTGGCTTCTAGGAGTAAGCCATATTCTAGGGGGGGAGGATGTAATACCCCCATGTTTCTGATACTATTTGCTACTATTGGTTACTTTTGTGTGTTAGTGTGATATTGATTTGTGATGGTGATTAATTCACCAACCCAGCGTGTGTAGATGCATAGTTTAGTTATTTGCTACGTGTAACATTATTAGTATGATTTATGATACTCTGTGTGTTGTTTGGATTATTTATTTATTCAAATGGTTTTTCATTAGTGTTTTATATGTCGATGTGATGATTCTATGGTGATGTTATTTGGATTCAATATTATTTTATAATGCAATAGTTTAATAATTAGTTATGATGTGATCAATTCAATTAGTAATTTTATTTCATATTGATATTGTTATTGTTAGTATAGCTTAGGTGAGAGGACAGTGTAGCACCACTCATTTATGAGTGCCCTACTACGCTGCAATTCCTCCTCATGATAGGATATTTTCAATTATATATATATATACATGTGCTACTTGATGTTTGTTTGGATGCGAGATTTGTAGGAATAAGTCTTGATTCCACCTGCTTCAGCAGGATAGGGCGAGCATTAAACTAACCCAATGGGTAAAATGTTGAAAAATGGAGTAGATTTGGAGGTATCCCCATCCCAAGTTCATCGTCCTATTGTAAGTTGTTGTGTCATGACTAAAGTTTTGTCCTTGTTGTATAGTTTGATTGTTGAGTATTTATTTTATGGTTAGTTTTTAATTAATTAATCTTATTTTATAAGATAATTAATTAATGTTGCATTGTTATTTAATTTATTTGTGAGTTGGTAAAATATTAAATTTAAATATTTTGTAAATTTATAAGTGAATTTGTTAATTAATAGTGGAAATAATTATTTTAAATTAATGTTGATAAAGATAATTAAATATTATATTTTTATTAATATTAAATTAGAAAATCTTGTGTGGAAAATATCTTGTGTAAATAATTTATTTTTAATTAAAAAAATTGGTAGATAAGTCAGAGCTTTTAAAAGCTGGAAAAAGGACCAATAAGAAAAGAGGATTTTTGAGGAAAAGCAGAAGAGCTTTATTGATTTATTTTATTATTATTTTGAGGGAGTTATTCACACACAGGAGATTTTTCTGTTGTTTTGATCTGTAAAAGAAAGAAGGAAAAATAGTTTGTTGGGTTTTGAAAAAAGAAGAAGATAGATTCAGAAGAGAGCTTAAGACAAGAATATGAGGAGAAGCTATAGAGGAGTTCCACGTTTCAAAGAAGATTACTGTGTTGGATTCTCCATCAGACAAAGGACTCCAGGTTCTTCTAAATTATTATTTCTTCTTGTTTATTATTTTGTAAACAAACCTTGTTTGCTGTGTTTTCGTTTGAAAATTAATTACTCCATGTTTGTGAAAGAGGATTCTATAGTACGAAATTGGTTACTATAGACTTTTGAAGATTGTTCGTTGAAAACTATAGTAAAACCCTTTTAAATTATTTAATAAAATTTTGTTCTGAAACCGTTGTCTTGAAAAGAAAATCATTTTTTTTTGTGGGTTAAATTTGCATAACCAGATTTAAGTTGTGTCTGATATAACAAAAATAAAAATAAAAAATTATTCATTTTATTAAATATATATTCTCTGAGGTAAACAAATTTGTATGTATTTAAATGTTTATAAAATATGTATATATACATATCCATTATGTAAATTTTGTGTTTGTAGAAAAACTATATGCATGTTTATGAGTTTTTAGTATTCTGGATTTCTTTATTTCCAAAGAAAATAAATTATATTTAAATTATTCTTTTTGGGTTTCGTATTTTGTTGAAAAAATGAAATTATTATTATTATTTTAAATACGCGTTTATTTATTCATTTAAATTTTCATGCATGTGTTTGGACGGACGTATGGATTTTAAATAAATATGAAAATAAATAAAAAAGGATTATAAAAGAAATTTTATTTTAAAAAAAAAAATTAATTAAAATTTTTGGGGGGAGTGGTTGGCCCAAGGCCATACCACCCCGCCCCCATATCAGTTGCACACAGCCACACTGGGCTGCGCACAACAACCGAGGGCTATTGTACACAACGAAGTGGAGCTGTAGCCCTATCCCCTGTGGTATGCACAGGCGACTGTGGTACTGTCTACCACAGGCGCGTTGGGGAGGGCGAGGGTTATATAAAAGTCTATTTTATTTATGTTTTTTTAATATTTTCTTTAACTCGTTTATTTTATTTGTGTGATTTTGATTTATATTTTAAATATATATATATATATATTTAAAATTAAAATTTTAAAAAGTATTATATTGGTTAATTTTATAATATGTTTTTATAAAATGGTTTTAAAATATAGTTTTTATTTATTTATTTATATATATATGTATATATGCACAAAAGCGTATATATGTATATATATCTATATATATAAGAATTTATATGTGATAATTATGATTTTAATATGATGATGCTAAAGTGAAGTTGAGGAAGTTAGATATAAATTATGTGCTTTAAACTTAAATTGACTTTTTCTCGAGAAATTGATTTATTAGCAAAATTTATTGAGTATTTAAATTGGATTTTAGGGTGTTGTGTATGTATCGGTTATGTTCGAGATTATTCATTTTGTTTAGTTTGATTTTCTTTAATTCGGGTTTGGGTCATGTGGAAAAACCCTTGAGTCAATGTATCATGTTATAGGAACTTAAGTTATGGTTTAGGAGTTTCTAGAGGCGGAGTTACTGATGTGTAATTGTGGTCTCATAATTTTGATGCTTGGTCTATGTTTTGACCCTGGTTATGATTTAGATTTCTCTTGGATTGTACCATTTGTGGATATGTTTGATATGTTATGGTGAGGTGGTTATGCCTCGCAGATGATCCAGTTGATTGGTTTAGTGTTCTTGTTGATACAATCCTTTTTGGTATAGGGTATTTTGTGTCGAGTGTTTAGAGAGAGTGGCTCTAGTGGGGACTGGTGCACAAAGGGGCTTTCAGGGTAACCCACACAGAGTTAGATTAATCAGTGATAACCTAAGTAATAAACCATGGGTGGGGTTTAAATACTAATAAGATAATTGTGATGCTTCGTCTGCCTGTTAGTGCTATCACAGACTAAACGGAACCAAGAGGCCATGGTTGGAAAGATTGTTGCCTTGTCCCTATGAAAGGTTAACGATTCTGCATGAGTAACCCTATGGAGCGACGCCTTGAGATAGGCTATCAAGAGAACCATAGATGGAGGCGGCACCTTAACTAGGATGCCAGGATAATCCATGTAGAGATGGAGGTGACACCTTGTCATATGTGATGACACTCTCCTCTAACATTCTGTTTTGGTTGTTTTTATGGAGTCCTCTGGAAGTAGTCTTTGATATTATGTATTGAGTTTTATTGATGTTGTGTTTGTGAATTGGTGTAATTTTGGAAAATTGTTTATTGCTATGTTCAGAAGTGGTTTGTTGTTATGCCTTTTGGTATATCGTCACTTGTTTTCTGTGTGGTCTTTGATGTTAGGTTGTCTATCTGGAGTTAGTCTTGTGTTATCGTTAGATGTGCTTGGTCGGGGATCCTTCCTTGTCTACTCCCAACATGGGGGTGGTTGGGTGGAACGTGCTTCACACCCCGTTGGGTTCCCTTTGGATGTGGATGCATCTTTTATTGTAGGGTTTTGAAAGATGTTGTTGATCCAGTGTTCTTGTGTACCAGATTGATGTTTATATCTTAGATGTAATGTTTTCATTGATGTATCATCTCCCACGTGTGTTGAGATGATCCTGATGTATTTTCAAATAGTTGTTATATTGGAATACTAAAATACAATATTATGTTCTTTTAAAAAAAAAAATGTTGTGTCTTTAATTAGTTCCTTTGGGGTTTGCACAGCGGGGCATTACATCCTCGATCTGGCAGGATTCAATATGTTTTTAGGAACTTCATCTCAAGCTTTTGGAACGATCATAATTGTCCATTAAATAGAAGAGATGTTATCAAACATAAGATTGGGCCCGATAATAATGTATTACATACAAAACATTGGTTAGATATAAAAAACCATGAGATGTATGTGTTGTTTTGTAATTCAAATCCACATATAAAGATTGGGCAAACAATATTTGAAAAGTTAAGGCCATATTATGTGAAGACAAACAATGTTTTTGAAACTTGTTGTTGTCATCATCATATTGAGTTTGATCTCTACTATCAAGTGTTTCAAAAGATTAGAGAAAGAAGTGATGGTTTTCAGAATGCACCTCCTAGACAGACAATTCAATTCATAACATCCATCCTATGTGATAAATCAGATGATGATAATTCATCCAGTCAAATTAGTTGCATAAAAGGAGTCTTTAAAACATGTGGAAATTTGGCTAAAATTCCTTTGAGAGTCGAAGATACTGACCTAAAAAAATTAGTATCTTACAAGAGTTACAAGTACATCAAGTTTCATACCAAAAGCGGAAAAGAATCAACAAGGTTAGATTATGTAGAAGAGGAGATACCAATGGGAACATTTATGGAAAAGTTTGATAAATTGATACAACCATACATACAACATTCTTTCTTTTCTAAGTGGCAAGCACAATAGTTTCAGACATTAAGAGATACTTTCCCACTTGGAACAGTGTTATCAGTAGTTGACTTTGCAAAGAATTACTCTTTTGTACATCAAAAAGAGATTCAATAACAATACTATTTTTCAAAGCAGATCACTATTATGGTGCACGTGTGTTATCGACATGCACAAGTGGATTTGGATGGTGTTGACAGTTCATCTGAGGCACGAGTCATTAAGAAAGAATATCACTTCTATATTAGTGATGACAAAGAGGATGACACACTATTTGTACAACATTGCTTCAAGAAGTTTTTTGAATATTTGGCAATTAGGGGTGTCAAAATTGAAAAGCATTTTGTATGGTTAGATGGATTTGCTTCACAATTCAAATCATCAAGGCCATTTTATGCACTATGTAGATATCATCGAAATTAAAACATACCACATGTTTGTAGCTTCTTTGAGTGGACATGGAAAGGGTGAACATGATGGTGCAGGAGCTTGCATCAAACGTGTTCTATGAACACATCAAATGAATTATGAGGGAGATCGCATAAAAAATGCACATGATGTTGTTTAATGGTGTTAAAAACACTTTGCATCAAATGAGGTTGGTACATCTCCAACAACCAACCAATACATTCCACATAGAGTGTTTTGGGAGATATCAGGTATGTTTTTCTTTGAATTTAAATCTTTAAATATACATATATGTGTACATTCAAGTTTGTTTATTTTAGTTTCAATATATTTATATTGATTACTATTTTTTAATACAAAAAATTATGTTTTGTAGGTGTGGATAGAAAATCAATTCGTGGATGCAGGAGGGTAGAGAAAAAAAGAACGTTGGATTCTTCCATGAGTACAAGTAGTTTCCCATGGACATTGCACACTAGAGATTACTCATGTTTTTGTTATGACTGCATTTTAGAAAAATATGATGAATGCAACAAACAAGAAGGATATGTTAGTGCACGGAATTTGGTGCCACTACATGTTAGTGACATACAATGAAAATGAAGATGAAGGCTTTGAATACATTCCTTTGATTTCAATTTATTATGACCATATTTTAGGACTAATTAAAAAAGGTACATGTTTATATATTTATATCATGCATGTATGAGCTTGTGTAAATTTGTAGCTTAATCATTTATTAAATTTTATTTGACTAATTTTTAAAGTAAATTTACATAAACTTAAATAATAGTGGAACTCTAATTTTTTTTATAAATTTCCGTCTAATTTTGCTTTAGGAGATATTTTTGCAGTCATAGCAGATCCTAGAAACATAGGTGATAGTTATTATCTATTGTGTTACACAAGAGAGAGGCAAAAGCTAGCAGAAACAGGAACAAGTGATGGAATTTCATTCCCCATAGGTCTAACTAAGTAAATAGATGCTCTTACATGATTTATATATTAAATGTATATTTTGAATATTTTGTTACTTACATTAACCTTTTAAATGTTATATCTTATCTTGGAATGTTGGTTCCTTCAGGTTCAGTTGTAGTGCAAGGAACATATCTCAAGAAAATAAAAATTGTTCAAAATGGGATTCATTTCATTGATTATCAACCTGAGAACAAGGTATATTAATATAGCTACCTAGTAATTGCTACTGCCATGTCCCTTCATCTAGTTCTACATGCACGTGAACATCGTAAGTGGAGACTAGATAGTGACGATCATCAGGGAATATTACATGTTATTGAAGAGTGGGTTGAACCACTTGAATTGGTTTGAATAATGGAATGTGTCATAGGTGGACTTGAACAATTTACTTATATTAAGAGGGAAACTGCTAAAAGATTGATCTTTATTTGGTAAAGGTTATTCTTTAATTGTAATTATTTAGTTTTCAATTCATTTATTAAGGAATATCTGTAGCCACCTTCTTAAGAGGTTCTTAACACATTGCACTTTGTATTATTCTTGGGAATTTTTGCTCCATTAATAATATTGGGGTTTTTTCTTGTTTTTTCCCCTTATCAAATTCTTGTGTATCCTTAGCATTTGGTGGTGCTTGGTTTGGCTACTCTCTTTCATAACATTTTTCCTTCAAACAATACTCATAAGTTGGTTCTTTCCTTTGCTCAATTTATTTTTCCTTTTAGAAACTTAGTCAAGAGATGTTTTGTTATGAAAATTGAGAATATGATACATGTGAAAAATAATGAATATAGATTGAAATTTACTTGAGAGCTCTACCATACATAGAAGATGAAATTAAAAATCTAACATGTATACATGTTTTTGTTTTTGAAGTGAAAAATCAAGTAATATGACTTTTTTTGAAAGTTGTTACCTACAAATCTATCATTAAAAACAAATGAATAATGAATCAAAATTATTCCTACCAATATGGGTAGAATCCATCTTAATTAGTATTTTTTTATCCCCTTATATACTCTTAAAAAGTTTCAATAAAGGGTCGATATCATTCCCAACTCAAACTATTGTTATGTTCAATTTTGAGTGTCCATTTAGAGACCACTCATATTCCACCCATATTGTATTCCCATGCATTCATATAGATACCATATGGTACACATGTTCCAAATGTAAATAGTCCCATTTCCATATATCTTTTCTCATTTATGATTATGTTATGCTCATATAAATGACATTATGATATGTTTTGAATATGTCATACGTAAAGGGTAGATATACCCAAGGAGGAAAAAAGCAATGAAGATATAAATATCATAAAATGCTAATTTTGATAGTGTGTATCATGCACTTGATTATTAAAAACTTCTTGTCCTTGATCTATAGTGAGGTTGTCGTAATCCACTCTAGTAGAAATAGCACTGCCAAAGGACTCTTATGCCTATCAGTCGATCTTGTTATGGTTGTATACCAATAGACTTGACGTTGATAATTTTTTATCAAACATAATATGTGATATTTTATATCCTAATTCATAAAATGCGTAGCTAACTACTTGTTACATGTTTAATTCGTCCGTCTATGACAACTATTCATGTAGCTACATAACTTATTACTAAAAAAAATTATTCTAGTCTTGTTTTCAACTTACATCCAAAGGGAGAGCAATAAGACGGGTTATTTTCACAAATTCGGTTGATCTAATGCAATGCCATGTACCTTGGTGTCTTCATTAAATGCTGGAAAATCAAAACAGATTTACTGGTTTTAGAAGTTTTTAATTGTTTACTATGCGATCCTTGAGTTTTCCCTTTCATGCAAGAAGCTTGTTGGTATTGTCTTTGTTCTGTGTAGCTTGATGGTAAGATAGTCTTCTTTTAGGGATATGAAATTCAATACTTAGCTCTCCCCCAACCATCCTCAAACTTGGGTTTCATTAATATCAATTTATAAATATCATCATACACAATTTTGTAATACTGTGAATATGCAACTATAGTTTAGTATAAATTGTGATTTCATTTCTAAATATACAAATGTTTATCTTTTCTCTCTAAAAATGATCAGTAAACCTCATTATTTGATATTTTCAAATGGCATGTATATGTATCATTTACAAACTTAAGCATGACTGTAAATTGGTTTACTTCTTCATATATAAACTACATGGATTTATTTCTAATTAAAACCAGACAAATTGAAATTAAATTAGATTAAAAAAAAAAATTGGATTCACAAATCTATTAGCTCCTTTTTTGCTGGAATGAGTGTGAACTTGCTTCCCCTATTCCAAATTGGCCAAACTAAAAGACATCTTGACAATGCTAGCAAAGGCAACAAAATCTGGCATCAGGATTGTTTAAACATTTGAACAAAATATTGCAAAGCTTCCTCGCCATACCCATTCTAGGCATATCTTTCAATCAAATGCCTAAAGATTGTAAAGCAAATTAAGTCCAAATTAATTTGTTATCAAAAAAATTATGAAAGCTAAAGCATGCCTTTATGTAACTAAAATAATCGTGTACACATTTCAGTAAAATAGTACTAAAAAAACAACTCTTTGAATCAGTTATTTCATTGCAACTATAGTTTTTGGAATTCCATCTAGGGCATCAATATGTTTCCAATTCCAACTGCCTGTTGGACATTTTTGGATTCGATCACCTAACCTCTCATCTCAATCTCCTTATATAACACAGTTTTCTCTTCCTTAATTGCAAATGGTGAGATGGAATTGTCTTTGGAATCAAGAAAATAAAAGGAGACCATTACCAAGCAGCAAGTAAACATGGGTATAGGACCAAATATTCATAAGAGCAAGGGAAATGAAAAATAATAATCCCTAAGTCCCACAGACCAAAAATTACTCCCTCTAACAACAACATTCTCTACATAATGTGCGCCATGAATGCACCACAAAAAACACAAGGGAGATTCCAAGTTTAAAAGAAACAACACCAAAATATAACAATGAGTCGTATTTTTAAAATAATAAGAAGTCTAAATTGTGAAGTTTTTGGTAGACAACTATGTACAGTTTTTTGCATAATGCATATGCCAATGCAAAAAGAAAAATCTATTTACAATTTTTTTCTCAAACGTTGATACAAAAAACTATACGTAGGTGTCTTCTTAAACATAGAAGTACACGAGATACCTTAATTATAAGAATGAAGATTTCAATATCATTATTTTTTTTCTTTTTGTTTGTTGTGGTGATTAATATTCATTTCCAAATTGTGAGGCTAGTAATTTGATTGTTGATGTACATGAGATACCTTAATTGTAAGAATCTTTGATCACATAAATAGATGACGCAAGAGCATCCAATGGTGTAAGGGCAATCTTGCATCACCCAAAAATAGTTAAATTTCAAGTTTCTTAGTTTTCAGATGTTTTTACATTTTTGAATACCCTTTTCATCATAATGAAATTCCCAATTTATGGTTTTTATTTTCTATTCTTGGGTTGAAAGATATTGTTGTTTTAGTTTCCCAGATTTGCACCTAAAAATCTTCTGAGTTAGATTTGAAGCACTTAGAGTTCTTGCATCGGCCTTGAAACTTTTTGAAATTAGTGTAGTGATTTTGAGTGCATTATTGACTTCGAGACCTTTCCAACGGTTCAAACAGTTTGCGAATTAGAGTCCCGGATCAAAAGTTATGGCTTCGGGAAGTTGGCGCACTCTCTAGAAGATACAATTGCAAATGCTCTTTTAAAATTTGAACTTCAGGTAGTAAATTTTTGGTGCCAAACCACCTAAACTCAAATTTGAATATTTTTTTGGCTCCAAACTAATGAGGAGCTCTATTTATGGGCGGCTTTCTAATTTTTGGGTAACTTTTTGGGGACAAGCTCGCATATTGCGAAAGGGTTATTCTGTAGCTTTCTGTAACTTGCATGTGTTGTATAACTTTGGGATTTGAGATCCTCTGCATGTAAGAAGCTTCATTTTCTAAATAATAAAATTATTCTCTTGTTTGTGGGTTATTTTTGTGTCTTGGCTGTGCCCTCATCAAGTGGTATCGAGGAGGTTCTTGAGCATGTGGACATCGCCAATGAGGTAGTTCGCACCGTGACCATGGTGCGGGTCGAGGTCAAGAAAGATGCCTCCAAGAGTGATGCCTGGTAGGCATGGTGGTGCCAAAGGTGGTCGAGGCGCATAAATGCTGGTGGAAGAGATGCACCGTAACCCTCCAGAGACAGATTGACACGTTACAAGAGAAGTTGAGAAGAGGGTTAAACTTGAGGGAGGAAAGTGAGGATGAAGGAGAGGAAGAAGGTTCAACTGTAGAAGAGGAAGAAGAAGCAATTGATCAAGACCAAATGCGGCTAATAAGGGCCATTTCAAAGATC
>VDFB02087119.1:0-18002 GCA_007258455.2 Sequoia sempervirens | reverse complement strand
GAGAGAGAGAGAGAGGGAAAAAGATAATATTTAAATATTATACATAATTCCATAATAGATTATCATAAATTGTATATTATATATTAAATTATAAACTATATTATATATTCTAAACTAGATATATTAAAATAAACTATAAACTATTTATTGCATTTTTTAAATCATATATCATAAACTGTATAACATTTTTTAAAATCATATATAAAACAAATCGAATATTCTATATTTTTGACACGAACTTTCCTGCCTAGGGATTAGCCTTGGGCTTGCTTTGAAATTTGGCTAGGACATGCGAATCCTAAGAAGTCAACACAAAAAATGTGTTTAACAGCTTCCCTTACTTTTCTAGACTTCGCCCATGTGGTTGATGACTTTACCAAAATTGATGAAACGAAAAGGGTTTAAAGATATTCTTAGCTTTCCACCAATATAAGTTATGCTTTACTTTGAATTTAATAAATAATTATTATTCATTTTCTATTAGAATTATGACTAAAGTCCTGATTAATAGGCTTATTGAAAAACATTTATAGCTTAAAAACGATATCACATTTTTTGAACCCAAAACATGTGTCACATTCTATGCTTCACATATTATAGGATTAAAAAAAATGAATTTCATGAAGTTTTGACCAAGTTAAGGTGGTTAGACATACAAGTTTTTATATTTTTTAAAAGTTGTAATAAAAAATTCATAATTAATTATTTACTTGGAAAAAAATTACAAAAAAATATGCATCACATCCGGACACGAGTCCTCTACTTATATCTAAAATCTTATAAAAAAATATTATCATTTTATTGTCGTTAGGGTGGTCAGACAAACACCTACTTCTTATTTTTTCCGTGAAATTTAAGTACTGCTACATTGAAATTTCAAATTTTCACCAAATAGATTTTTAGAAAAAAAAAAACCTATTAGTTTAGAAACTACATTCAATTTTCCACATATTCTATTCTATCACATTTTTGAAATAATATATATAACTTATTCAATGTTTTACGTCAAGTTGCCTAACTGTAATTTTTCTGAATTTTCAATCCCACTTAAGGGCCTTTTTTTTCCATGATGATCCTGCACATACGCACATCGAAATCACACATTATGGGAAAATATACAAAAATAGAGGCTCAACATCTGATTCTATGCTGGTTTGATCTTCCTATTGCCTAATATGAGTGTTTTACTTGTTTATCAATTTCCTTTTAGAATCACAAAACATTACACATAGAATTGATCATCTATGATGCTATTGCAATGATCCACACATTTGAAGATGTCATAATTTCTCACATGTTTAGGCAAAGGAAATAATTGGAATCAAATTTCACCAATGAGGGGGTCAAGTTAATAAATTCCAAGATTTGGGAGGGGTACAACTCAATACCCACTGAAGCCTTGGAATTACTGACTAATGATAGCAAGCTTAGATTATGAGGAGGGATAGGATGGGTGTTTATTGATTACCTACTGCGTCAAACATTTTATGGGAATTTTTGAGCCCATTACTATTTTCTATAAGGTGATAGAGAAAAGGCTTTGGAAGTTTTAGTGGAACATCCACATTTAGTAAATGGGAGGAGATTGCAGTAGAGTAGAGTCGCTCTCTTGTGATAGTGTGAGAAATAAGAGTAAGGTGTGGAGAATTTTGGAAAAAGGGGGTCTCACCCCCTTTACGGAGTGACTTCATGGTTTTTACCATGAAGCTTCAAATGGGTTAGAGTAAGAATTTAACTATTTTCATAGTTTTTTAACTTTCACTTTGTATAAATGCTTAGTTTAACTTTTCAATTTGAATGATCTTGTTTGGTAGATTGAGGTTTAGTGGATAAATTGTGCTTTGATCCTTCATGGATCAAGCGTAATCGACCCACCTTGATGATCCCCATCTCACATTCTGGTGCTAGGAGGGAAAACCATCAATTAATCAATTTTAGCTTAAAAATCCATTCATTTTTCTTTTTTCAGGATACAGTGATGCCCAAATCACAAACAACGATGCACTTTGAAGAGCATCACCATATAGCGACACTATTGCAATTTGAAATGACACCAATTAAATGCACTGGTGTTGATTTAAAATATGGCGACGCTGATTTAATATAGAGGTATTAAAGACTTCAAATGATGATGCCCCCAAATTCATTAGAGCGACACTTGAAAAAATCTTGACGCTATTGTGCTCTCTATTTTTGCTGCAGAGCGATGCCCAAATTCACCAGAGTGATGCCCAAATGACAAATCGTTATGCTATCGTGTGCAGCGATGCCCAACTCAGGTAAGAAGTTTTATGATCAATTTTTAGCATGTGCTTTAATTTCTTGAGTTTATCTGAATGTTAACATGTCATTGACTTCTCATTTTTTGCTTTTTAGACTATTAGGTTTTGCAGATTTGGAGAAAAAACTAGGAAAACATTTACCCCAACTTGTTGGGGTCATAACTTTCTACTCGTTGCTCGGGATTTGAATCTGTTTGCACCGTTGGGAAGCTCTCCAAGAGTACTAATTCAATCCCTAAAAATCAAGTGCCTACACCAATCCATTTTAAGGGACCAGTACAAGTTTTGACCCTAATTTCTACTCCGAAGGCCCCCGAAAACGCAATTTACTACAACATAGAAAAACTTGAAAAATTTTGAAAATTTTATTTTTTTGGTTTTTCTCAGTTTTAGTTATTGTAACAGTGTTTTGACACTTGTGGGGTAATTATAACCCATCATATTCTTCTTTGGTTTATGTTTTAAGACCACTAATTTTCCATTGGGTTTTAAAACTTACAATCTTAGGACCAACTAGCTTTCAATTGGGCTTAAAATTCATTTTCAAAGTTGGTTAAAACTAAACCCTCACACCATCATTTTACTTTGGGTTTAAAATTGAGCAAGGAAACTTAACATTTCATTCGGTGCTTAAAAAAAACTCATCAATGCTTTGAGGTGTTAAAATTTATGAGTGTTTGTTGTGTTTTGATTTACAATATTGTTATTGGATGTTTATGCAATTCTCTCACACCACTTGGTGATCTTGAGAAACATAAACATTCCTTAACACTTTGTAAAATCACCTACATCTTTCATTTGGATTAAAAATGAACCCCTTGCGAGTGTGAGAAAATGACATAGCATGCATTCTCTCTTTGTTCATACGAACGAAGGTGATTGAATTACGGATGTACTTCCTTACTATTGTTTACCTTTAGAGGGCCTGCCTCCCCACTTCGAAAGGAGGGAACGACCCAAGCGATAATGAGCTAAAGCCAAGCTCTTCCAAACTGTTATATAAATGTGTGGTTGTAATGAAAATTGTGATAAATGGGAAGTGGTACATGATAGCTCTCCCCGAGTATCTTTATGATGAGTAAAGCCCTTGTTCTAAGGGTTGGGAGACCTCTTGATGGATTTTATCATTGCACCCTCTAAACTGGAAGCCCTTACTACAAACCCTTGTTTAGAAGCCAAAAATCCTTAATACTTGTTGGCACAAGAATGGTCGTTCTAAAGTCGCCCCACATTTGTACTATTTAATTGTTGAAACAGAAAAATCCTTTTGATCTCCAAATTTTAAGGATTTTGAGATTTGGTGGTCTCAAGAAGTCTGTGCCATGGAGGGGAGCCAATGTCGCCAAATCTCTAACTATTTTCATTGTTTAGTGTTTGGAGAAATCTGAGTGGGGACTCAACAATTATAGCCATTTCAAACCTATGGTTGTAAATTATTGTGAGTCAGTTTAATACTTTGCTTGGTTCCAAAAAATTACAAAAAAAAAAAATTCACTATCTACCTCAAAATTTCAAACACTTTGGCTTAAATATGGACATCTTTTAAAATTAGCTTTGATATTACTGCTTGTCCTAAGGATTTCTATCCTTAGAGATTTCTAAATATCTTGACTTATATCTTAATACATACATTCTAAAGAAAACATAGGTAATTATGGCTTCAACCTCATGGTTTTCACGAAATGGACATTTTGAAAGTTATGATGTTTTTGACATAAACATTTAGTTTGAAAACATAACCAAGACAAGTGTTTGTGGTAAAAATAATCTCATTAATCCAAGATTAAATCAAATGAACACCCCACATTGATGTATGTTCAAATCATTGACTCCCCAAACACAAGAAAATTGAGACAAGGAAAAACATTGCAAACATTGAGTCCAAAATCATTGAGTTCCATTATTCAAAATCATTGAGACTCACTTTGTCAAAATCATTGGGTCCTATTTCCAAAATCATTGAGCTCTTGGAGTTATTATCACTATAGAGGTATAGCATTTTTCTCACTACCTTGGTCTTGGAAAACAAATGTTCACTTTAAGTCAACATTTGGTCGAACATCTCATCCACCCCTTCATCAAAATTTCATCCTCCACTTCACCTATCTTTGCAAATTTTTTGAAATACACCAACACTTTGGTGTTGGAAATCTATCAATCAGACCAACCCCTAAATTAGCTACTTTGTATGTGAAATGAATCCTTTTCCATGCATTTATTTAAGTTAGTTATCATCTTTGAACTAGTTTATCTTGAAGGTCACGAGTCTACCCTAAATATTTTCAAGTTCATAAACATCCTTTATCAAACATCAAACATCAAAATCTTGAGTCAAAAGTGTTGTCCAAAAACATTTGCAAAGATTACTTTCCATATCATCCACCTTTTCATCCCCCATTATCATCATTGATCTAAAAAGACTTAGAGTGTCCCTTTTACCTAAATTTGAGTCAACTAGAGAGTTCAAACATTACAAATCTCAAAATAACTCTCCCGTAGGTGACTCAAAATTTATGGTAAAGACAAGATCACAACACAAGAGAATCATGGAGAAAACCAAAGTCTCATCTACCATCAGTGATCCAAATCCTCAAGGATTTGATTCAAGAAGTCAAGTTACCCCATCACAACAACTGTCATCTCAATTAGGACCATATGAGATAGAAGACATCATGAACAACCCATTTGGACTTACAAGGGAAGAAATCATGGAACATCAAGCCTTATAAAATGTGGTCCAATTTTCCCATCTTTTGTTGCACAATTATTGACACAAGGCTTGACGTCATCTACAATTCAACCAACTCCATCACTTGTGCCAAGTCAACCCTTAACATCTAGTCTTGTAACTTGGCTAGGAACCAACCTTGGTCTCACTTCATGTCTAGGAACAAACACAACTTTGGGTATTCACAAAACAACCATTCCATTAACCACCAACCATCCCCAAGAAATAATTTGGAAAGAAACCTTTGGAAAACCACTTACATTCCATGATGCCACAACAATCTCAACATTTTGAGTGCAACCATCTTCATCCATCATCACAAAGACCCCAAGTATGCTTAATATTACGCAAGTTAATGTGAACCAAGTGCCTCAAGTGGGACAACAAGGGAAAGTTAACACTCTTACACAAAGTCAACCCTTGACAAGTGGTTCTAGCAACCCCATCGACACATCAAAACAAGTGGTTACCCAAGCTACTCAAGTCAATCCACCATCCACATCAAACCCATCTATCATAAACCCCAATCAAAATAACACCTTTGTTACAAATCCCATCAACCTAGGTAATACCTTGGCCACACCTCAAATACAACAAGGGAACCTTTTTAATCAATGGACTCAAGGTCCTAGTACATCATTACCATAAAAAATCTAATGGCATTATCCTCATCATTTCCCATGGTCCCCTTTACCATGCAAAATTAATTGGGACGTCAAACTTACATTCCTCCATCTCAATCCACCATCTTGCAAGGAATTTTGAGCCAAGGAAAGCCCCAACCTCTCATCAACAACTCGCAACCCACTTAAAATATCAACATCCATAATCCTTCACCGATGTCCCAACAATCAAATGATCCTACATTGCAAGCACATGCCTTAGCTTTACAACAAGCACAAGATGCTTATCAACAAGCCATTCAACAACAAAAAATCAAATAAGAAGCCTTAGTAGCACAACAACAACAACAACAAGAAACCTTAGTAGCACAACAACAACATCAAGCAACCTTAGCAGCACAACAAAAACAACAAAAACAAGCAGCATTAGTAGTATAACAAAAACATCAAGTAGCCTTAGTAGCACAACAAAAACAACAAGCTCAACAAGCCGCCGTAGTAGCACAACAACAACAACAAGTAGCCCTAGTGGCCCAACTAGCCTAGTAGTATTCCCAAAAAAAATAATTGATCGTGCAACAACAAGGTTCCTACTATAACCCTCAACTAAACATCGTCAATCCAAACACGTTAGGAACATATACACCCACACAATCATCACCTTATCCTACACCGGCATATACACCATACAAAACCTTATCATATCAAAATACCACATACAACTCATCCATCATCCCACAATACACAACATATGTTCCTCCACCAAACCCGCAAGATGATTTGGCATCACAATTTAAGGCACTATCTCAAGAAATGTAGGAACTTCGAATACGAAAGACAAAGAAGCCCCATACACAAAACCTATGTCCATATCCATTTCATTGAAACATTGCAATGGTACCATTCCCTCCTAGTTTTGAAATCCCCAAATTCAAAAAATACAAAGCTAGAGGAGTCCTGTGGACCATATCAAAGAGTTTAATGTCATGTGTATGGAGGTCGCCTATAATGAGTCCTATTTGATGCACCTTTTCCCATGAAGTTTAGCAGGTCCTGCCATGGATTGGTTTTCTCAACTACCCCCTGGCATCAAAAATTTCCAACAAGTCATTGACAAATTCATAGATCACTTCTCCTTCAATCTTGACATGGACGTAATTCTAGAAGAACTGTACACTCTTAGACAGAACAAAGGAGAATCTTTTTCCAATTTCTTGCAATGGTGGAGACAAAGAGCTAGTAAGAGAAAGTGGCCAATTCCCAATGAACAACAAGTGGGAATTATAATAGAAAATCTAGACCCTGATCTGCCTTTCCACTTGATGATGCAATGCATCACATCTTATGACAAGCTTGTCCCTAGAGCCCTTAACATTGAGAGATCCCTAATCTCATAGGGAAACACACAAGTGTATAAAGACAACTGCGCATCCACTAGTTTTAACAATAAGCCCCACTATTGAGCCAAGAATAAGAATGTTACTAGTGATGGTGTTGTTAATGCAAAGGTGATATTAACTACTCCTAGACAAGAAAACACCCAACTCATGAACACACAACAACTATACACGCAACCCCCAAACAATTAACCAATGATCAATGATGCAAACACTCAATAGGGACAACAAAGAACAAACAATACTCCCAAGTGACAATTCACTCCCTTATGGGAACCTATGGAAGATGTTATGAAGAGGTTGAGATAGTCTAATCTTATCACACTCACAAATTTATGAAACTATCAAGATCCACAAATCAAACCTCGTAGCTATAGAGAAGATCACTTTTGTGAATTTCATCGGTACAAAGGTCATAGCACACAAAATTATTTTAGGCTCAAACATCTAATAGAGGATCTTATTGAACAAAGAGACATTGAGGTCGATCATAAATCTGGGAATGAAAATCTAAAAATTTACATGAACCCTATGCCTAATCATGGAAAAAAAAGATTCGACAAAGGAATCAACTTTAAACAATACCGAGGATATCATTTTGGGACATGTTTATGCTATTTATGAGGAATCAGATATGTATCAAGATACTACTTTAAAATAAAGTGCAAACCCATCAACAATGTTTATCACTATTTTATATCGTAATGACTTCAAGTGGATATTAGATTGTGATATGTCTCCCACATATGACTCAATGATTGGGCATGTTGAAGAAGTTCCAAATGAGGTAGAAATATCCCTTATTCCACCCACACCCACAAAATGTTGTGAAGAGTCTTTTATTTATGATGTATCATCCAACCAAGGATCATGTCAAGAGGAGGCTCTTGAGGATAAAAAAAGTTATTCTGAATTGAGTCAGGATCAAGAACCCCTATCCCCAAAGTTTCACCAAGAGCTAAGGGAAATCTTCCAAACTATTTTAAACTCCAAAGATGTCCCTGATATCACTTCTGGGATGTTTCTTTCTGATGGACACATAGACATTCTTCATCTAGTACAAGAGTCTCCCACTCTTGATATTTCCATAGAAGAACAAGCAGCAATTGAGATTCATGATCCTTACAGTGATTGTGCATCATCGACATCTTTTGAATTAGCATCAACATCTTTTGAAGTAGTGTTAATAGATAATGATGTCACAGAATCAAACAAAATAATTTATATTCCTCAACAATAAGAACCCATAACAATATCATGTGTTCATGAAAAGTCATATTCAGTGGCTATGGATTAGAGGATACATTATCAGGGAAAAGGATTAGGTATTGATAATACCTTCACAATGCCAGGGGAAATCTTGCCTACAACAAACATCAACATATGGGGAATGAAGGATCCTTATGATGAAAATGTAGTCAATGCTACAAATAGTCATATCATGATTTGGAATTCACCTATCATCTCATACACAAATTGGGACCAATGTAAAAAGAAGAATTACTATCAAAGCAAGGAGAAGATCATCAAATAAAATGAAGCAGTAAAGCAAAAGGGACACGTCAAGTACAAATGGATACCAAAGAAAAATAAAGAAAATCATCTCTCAAAAACTCCATTAGTCAAAGAAACTATGGGGAAAAATCAAAAAGGGAAATGTATCCATCAAAAGAGTCCTCAAATCAAAAAGCGAAATTCTCAAGAAAGGAACAAAGCATATCCAGTGGTTGGTCCTAATTCCATGAAAACCTTCGTTCCCACCCATCATTTCTCATCTTCCCAAGTTTGGAGAGTCAAAGGTTCCAAACTATTGACCAATCCATCTCATATTCCTTCATGCATGACACCATACACTACATTCACAATATCCAATTCTCGCATTGATCGTGTGTTGGAAGCTACCCTTCATCATAAGGATTCTGAAGGCTCTTGATCGCAATGTGCACACATAGACAAGGTTAATTCTAGTATCCACAAGGTATATCAGAGTTCTTCAAGGTTGCATTCAATTGTCTGTATCTTAGCAAAGTAGCTCATTCAAGAAGGATGCCGTTGGCATGTTATGATAGTGGCCTCTACATCAGTTCCACCAGGTGGTTCAATATGAGGGTAAAATCTTCAAAAAATCTTCAAAAAATTAAAAAAAAAAAAATCAAGAAAATAGTAAAACTAAAAATCATCCTGTAGTGAAAACCACTACGGTGGCACTATGGGCAAGTACTATGATGAAAACCTAGAAAATAGGTGTCATGAGTAGAATCGAGCATCTATATGATTCTTTTTAGAGAAAAGCATCTCATCCTTGTCATGATAAATCCAATGTGTTGGTTTGTTTTTTTACTACAACCAGATTTGTCTTCTAATCTACCTATGGAATTTCCAATTCCAATCAAGGGAAACTCGAAGGACCTGAACCAACTGACAAGGACTTTAAAAAGCCTCCTACACTTCGGGCTCTGCAAGACCCAGGAGGGTGATCCCTTAATGCTTTTACAATCTTTGCACTATTATCATAAACAACATTAACAACAACATATAATCTCATTTAATAGCTCAACATAATAGGATAATACTGAATGGAATTGGCTGTTCATTAGTAATATCAACTATTTGGAGCATGAGATAACTACAACACCTAGGGATTTAAAATGATTTTTTAATTTTGAAGATTTGGGACCAAGCTGAAAACAACAGAAGTATATCACTTGACCAATGCCAAAAAATGGGCTATGGAGTCATATAACCAACATTCATCCTATAGTGTTGAACATGTTATGAAGATCCTTGCAAATGTTATCACATTATAACAACCAGACCACTGAAGTTTTATCTGATAACTCTTCTTATAAATCCACCTAAAACATAGTACTCATGTCACATGTGTTGAAGCAATTACACTATCCTTTGAACAAAAGGAATAATAAATGCAACTTGTGCTTCATTAAAGCAATTACATTATTCTCAGAATAGAAGGCAACAACATGTATCACTCTAATGCAGAAAATGTGCATGAAAAGACTCGGATAATTTTATTATTGAATCCAAAAGAGTAATATATCTCAGAAATGGAGACAACTATCAGTTAAAATATAAACATGAGATCACAATTCAAAACAGACACTTTCAGATTTAATGACTCAATTACATTTCTCCCAGCTATACAATTCTACCCAGAGCTTCTGCCTAACTTGCAGAGCTTTCAGAATTGGAATCCCAGCCTCTTTTTTGCTTGCAGTTGATACACTGATATTTTGAGCAACATTTCCCAAATCAACAAACTTCTTTGTCTCATTATGGAGATTGTCATCAAAGCTACACTCAACACATGTAGGATTGACATAATCAATTATATCATCACAATGTTGATCACATAACTCTTATCTTGGCTTGGGAGACTCAGCTGCTGATTAGCAGTTGGAGATGCTTCTGTTGTAAGTTGTTCATTAACAACTTTCTCATCATATGATGACGCATCGTTTTCATCTTCTACCTCCTCAACTATGCACTTGTTTGAAGACCTCTGATTCTTCACATTCACACAGTTGCTGATTTCATCAGCATGTTTACTGACAATTGAAGACAACAAGATTTGCATATATTCATTCCTCTGCTTCTCCAAACTGTCCAGGACTGTGTAAGCCATCTGCATGCTCAATATTTCAAACTCTTTTAACAATGCACTAGATCCTTCTTCATAAGCTTCAAAATACATATGCATACAATATGATGTGCTAGGTCTGAAATTGTCTGGGATTAGTGACAAGGCAACAACAAATCTATTACTGAAATCAACACTTGACTCTTCATCTTGTTTCTTGATTTTCTTTAACCTTATGACAAGGTCATAGGGATCTCTCACAAACTCTTTTCTATAAGCATTCACCAATTTATCCCAGCAAGGAAATGAATTCTCAGGGAACTTTAGATACCAATCCCTAGCTCGTGCTTCAAGAGATCTAACAAAGAATCTCATCCACTTACTTGATATTCAAATGAGTGTTTCTCCATGAAGCTAGAAAAACTTTTGAAATGTGTATTTCCTTCACAAACATTATATCCATCAAATCTAGGCATCTTCTTGTAGACTTGAGCTGACATACTTTGAATTTTGTAATCAACCCATGAAAAATCTAACTGAGCATACAATGGATCAAAGGAATTCACAAATGGTGCAACAATTTGACAAGTAGACACAGTTTGATGGTCTCTTAACTAGGCTTGTAAAAACATCTGGTGTCTTTCATCCATTTCCCTAAGTCCTCTTTCAAACACTGCTTTCCATTCAGGCCTAAACCTAGGCTTATTAACTCTTGGGTTCTTACACTTTGGGGTATCAAATGAATGAAGAATATCGGACTTCTGACACTTCTTAACAAGTTGTCTCAAAGTGTCTACAGGCATGGCTATCTTCTGATCCATAGATATTACAATTCAAGGCTCTCTAATTATTCATAATTATAATCATGACCACATGAAGGATTACAATGAAAATTAATGAAATAATGACAACTTGGACTTGAAATGTATGACAATACAAATGGATGGAAATCCTTAAGATGTACAAATACATTCTAACCATCCAAATTAGCAAAGATTTGAGCACTAGACAAAATTATTTCAATGGAACTGCAATTACATTCAATAGATCCAACAAATGGAAGTGTGCGAACTTAAATTCATTGTTCTTTCCCTCTGGTAGTGCTAAATAACTAAATAGGGATCTAAATTTTCTTTCTAAGAAGTTCAAATACGTGAAGAATACCTAGAAACATTGCCACTGCTACAAATTTTTTAGAAATATTGTAGATCTAGAACTGTATTCTTTAAATCTTCAATAGGTTCTTCTGACAGAGTCACCACCTCTCTTCAAAGAGGAATGAACTTCGAACAACAGGAAGTTCTTTCACATGTAATTTTCTTTCTGAGTTCCTTTCACTAGTAGAGCACCATAGATCTTGAAATTAATCAAGTTCACTACAACAATTATCTTTCTCCAGGCTTGAGATCCTTCAATATTTGAACTAAATTCAAAATGGAAAACAATAATATGACTCTGTAACTAAGCAGTCTGCACTTGGAGATTCAAAGTTATCCCCAACAGAGTTGCCATTTTGTTGGTTTGTTTTTTTACTGCAACAAGTTTGTCTTCTAATCTACCTATGGAATTTCCAATTCCAATCAAGGGTAGCTCGAAGGACCTAGACCAACTGACGAGGAATTTAAAGCCTCCTACACTTTGGGCTCTGTAGGACTCGAGAGGGTGATCCCTTAATGATTTTACAATCTTTGCACCATTATCATAAACAACATTAACAACAACAGATAATAGGATAATACTGAATAGAATTGGTTGTTAATCAATAATATCAACTATTTGGAGCATGAGATAACCACAACACTATAACACATAAGGATTTCTCAACATAATAGGATAATACTAAATAGAATTGGTTGTTCATCAGTAATATCAACTATTTGGAGCATGAGATAACCACAACACTATAACACATAGGGATTTAAAATGGTTTTTAATTTTGAAGATTTGGGACCAAGCTGAAAACAATAGAAGTATAACACTTGACCGGTGCTAGAAAATGGGCTATGGAATCATATAACTGTAACACCAATAGAAAATTGCACTATAGACAACAAAGAAGATTAGAAGAAAACATGCATGCAATACTAGATCTAGAATGCAAATCTAAATGTTAAGCAACAAAGAACATAGGAAGTCAAAAACGTAATTAAAAACTAGAACAATCTCACCCATTTTCAAACGTAATTCCATGATTCATCTCGATTGCCCTTCTCCATTTTGCTTGTGTAGTATAATTGCCCTCAGATTTTCAAGTTCGTGCAAGTATAGCCTAAGATAGTGATTAGCAAAATATCGAAGATTCAAGACAAAGTGCTCTCAAAAGTTGTAAGATTTCGTGAGAGAGATTGGAATGAAGAATGACAAATCAATTTATAGAAAATTGATTATTCGAATGACAGGCCAAGATTGAAAGATGAACGGATGGTTGAGATCGACAGATGAGACATGCATTCTGTTAACTGATAGAAGTGACATGAGTGATTCGAATTAGAAATAGAATTAAAGATTAAATAAATGATTTAATCTTCAGTTCGACATTCGAAAACATAAGAAATATTTTGCATGACAAAGATGAAGAAATATCTTTGCATGACAAAGGCAAGGTTAGTTATAAAAACTCTTGTTGAATACACACACACAACACTTAATTAATTAAATAAGAATATTTAATTAATCGCATGCTATAATTAAGTTAGAAGCTGAGCGTTGGTAAAACTGATGAAGAGATTACTTGAAACGACATAGGAACATTAAATCAATAGTTAACTCAGCGGAATTAAAATAGATGTCGAGTGAGTAAAAGTGAATACTTAGATACTTTGACATAATTATCTAAAATAGGGAATGCGTTAAAATAGAATTAATGAATTAAATAATTCATTTAATTCAAGACCCGATATTTGAAGAATAATTAAATAAATAAGATTTATTTAATTAAATGATGAAAGGATTTAAATGAATAATTAAATAAATAATGAATTTATTTAATTATAGTTGAAGTATGATAAAGAATAAATTAAATAAGAGTTTATTTAATTTGATAAGACGGCTAAGGTTAATTAGTAACATAATTAAATAAAAAGCGTTTATTTAATTAATCAGATAGAATAAAGAAAATTATGAATTAATTAAATAATTAAGATTATTTAATTAATAGAAAATAAAGAAGATGGAATTAAATAATTAGAGATTGTTTGAAAATTAGTAGAAAGAAATAAAGAGATTGAATTAAATGATTAGTTATTTAATCATGACCAAAGATCTGAAATATGAAGATATTGGTGAGGCTAAAATAGTTTAGGTGTCTACATTTGCCCTCTTTGATACAATGTCATTTAGGCGTTGTGTCAAAGAAAATCGATAAAAACATGCCCCAGTAATGCCCCGGATTAGAATAGGTGAAGGTATGCCCCCTCGGGAAAATTGACAAATTTCTGATATGTTCAGAAAAATTTGGAAATGCTTCCGATTAGTTCGGTAAATAGTTAGAAATGCAATGCAGTTGACGGAATTGGCATTGGAAGTGGGAGGGACGGGTACGTGATGATAGAAAATGGAAGTTGACATGGCCAGTAGGAAGGATATGCCACCTAAGGCCTAGGTATATATTTGAATTGGGGTGAAAAACTATTCATTTGCACCCACCTAGCTTTGAGATTGGAAAATTTGCTCTGACTTTCCAGCGAGGATGTCTCCAGTTCCAGCCACCCATCATCGTGCATACAGGATTCAGACATACTAGAGACCAGCCGGCGCGGACCCCCTGGTATGGACCTAAAACTTACCTTTTGAATTTTTTTGATTTGCGCGTTGTTTAATGCATTTAATTCATTTTTTAGTTCTGCGTCACTTTTAATTTTGCACCGCATGTGTATGCGCGAACGACGCATTTGACTATGAAAAGCCGCATTTGAATTTTGATGCCAGTCGATTAGATTAGATATTAGCGAACAACTGCATCTGTTTAATTTTGTTACGCATTTGACATTTTACAATGCATATGTTTATTTTGAAACGCAAATGTTATATTTAAAACGCATTTGTTGTTTTGAGATGCATTTGCATATTTAGCGACGCATATGCATAGCGAGACACGCATTTGTAATTTTAAAACGCAAATGTTATTTTCCTGACGCATTTGATTATTATTAACCGCATTTGATTAATAATGACGCATATAGAATGTGTGAACCGCATTTGTGAAAAAAGCGACGCATTTGTAAAAGAATGACGCATGTGTAAAATAACGACGCATTTGCATTTTAGGTTAAAACAGTCATTTTTATTTTTTTTACTAGGATAGATGATTCCGGCTGACATGAGACATGTATAATGTTGTTGCAGGTTGTATTGGACCCCATTTATACACGGGAGTCGAGACCTACGACGTTTCGATTCAGAGACAGCTTGCGGACGGCCGAGCGACGGACTCTATGGCATTTGGGTTTGTTACATGTGACCGATATGCCCTAGATTCGGGCAAATCGGGGACTACTGATGGCATTATGTGAGCGGTGGCACTCAGAGACGTCCTCATTCCACCTTCCGACTGGAGAGGCGACGGTGACCTTAGAGGATGTATATAGGATATTGAGACTACCTATTAGAGGGACACGGGTAGTCTATGATACCCAGAGAGGTATAGCTGAGATGTGCAGATATTACCCCCATGCTGACATTAGACAGCTAGGGGTGGATGACTATGAGATCAGATGGCGGGTGTTGGCCCAGAGATATAGACAGTTAGACTGTCTAGTAGCGACACTGATAAGTGGTATTGTACTACCTGACCGCCGTGGTCATGGATTCCCTGTGGGATGGGGGGAGATGTTAGTGGGCATGCTTGAGCGCCGAGTCGTATATGCCTGGGGTTCGTGTGTGCTTGGGATGTTGTACTTCCACTTGCATGACATTGCCTATAGAGAGGCACAATCAATGAGCTGCGGTACCATGCTCCTGATGGTATGGGCGTGGGAGCATATTGCTATTTTTAGACCTCTTGTGATAGTAGATCTAGCTCGTGGAGCACCATACGCCTTTCGTTATGCGGGGGCCACCACACAGCACCATATTGGAGACATGGGCTATTTCATACATGCTATAGACCTGATGCAGGAGTTTACATGGAGACCGTACCTAGGCTGCGAGGTGTGGTCAGATGAGGGCGAGCATTTGCCCTTTTGTCGATAGACACAGTATTTGGTGGGACGGACAGTGTCCCATATGCACATTATGGAGCGACAGTTGCCAGACCGGGTACTGAGACAGTATGGAGAAGTACAGGATGTACCTCGAGGGAGAGCCGAGTTTTCCAGGTCGTCACATGAGGTATTGCTATGGGGACCAGAGATTCCGGTCGCCAACTGCGAGAGGTGGATATTAATGGTTTTACGAGGAACAACCATGGGGATGGAGAGACGGACTAGCGGATCCGGGGACCACACCGGCTTATGTCCGGTGGTGGGCGATTACCGCGATCGATTCCTTGATAAATCCGGGAGCAGCGGCACGGTAAGCTGGCGTGGGAGAGGTCTACAGGAGGGAGGCAAAGGAGGCGTGTGGTGATGGAGGGATGATGGCGAGGTGGCCGCCCGTGGAGGCGGGGAGAGGAGACATGGTGTTGAGGGCCGAGGACCTGACCTTGTGTCCTGCCGGTCGGGAGGAGAGGAGGAGGAGGAGGATGTGGCGAGGAGGTGGTGAGGAATGGCTATGGCAGTGATCCCAGACATCCCTGACATCCTAGCAGAGGCAGAGGCAGGTGCCGAGGAGGCAGGTAGAGAGGAGGGAGGCATTGAGGAGGCAGGTGGAGAGGAGGCAGAGCTTGACGCTCTTGGGTTGCTAGGTGCCTACGAGGAGGATGATGAGGAGGAGGATGATCATGAGCAGGAGATCCGAGATCAGATCCTTGAGGAGCTAGACGAGGAGGAGGATGGGAGAGACAGGGTCCATTAGGATGAGACAGAGGCAGAGGTGCCCGACACAGATATGTTACGAGCCCAGGTTGCCTCCTTGGAGGAGCAGATGAGAGTATTGATGGCAGAGAGGGATGCTTATCGGGTAGAGAGAGACAAAGCCTTGATGGACAGGGATCAGGCCATAGCCCAGCGGTAGGAGACTGAGCAGAGGTTCACAGAGCTTAGGTCACTATGCACAGGACCATCAGTAGCATTTGCCAGAGAGTTGGTCAGAGCTGGAGAGAGGGAGAGGTATTACCGAGATTTATATGAGGCAGAGGTTCCTCTAGAGAGACGGGCTCCTAGTTTTTCAGTGGCACAAAGTAGCAGGTCTCAGACCAGGACCCACACTCGGACGGTCAGCACAGAGGGGGTGGATCAGCCACGTAGAGCAGGGCCATATGACAGACCTCCCATGGCTCAGAGATCAGCCAGTTCCCAGCATCATTCTCCCACACACTCTCGACATGATGGCAGTGGCAGCTCAGGATAGGGGTACCGTTTGTTTGAGACATGTATTTTGATCTTATAGCCTGCGGGCTTCCATGTACTATTGATACATTATGACATTGTGATGTGACACATTTTGAGCAATATGTATATATGATTTTGGCAGCGATTCTAATGATATGCATGTCCATTTATTGATTATGCAATTTTTATTTATACATGTGATGTTTATATGACATGCCTATGTGATGGATGATTGTATGTACTTTATGATGTTTATACAATTAATGAGATAATGTTGATTCTATGTGATGTATGATTCTATATGATGTTAATTCTATATGATTATGAGATGCCATGTGATGTGATATGTATGATGCAGACGACATGTGATGCTATACAAATGTAATGTGGTGCATGTATTTACAGTTGCTTTGTATATGGAATGCGTAGGATATGTATTATTTGATGATGATAATTAATGCCATGCTTGATCTAGATATGAGATATGTACATATGCATATATGTTTCTAACATGTATGTTGATGCAGGATGATATATAATGTTTTGTGTCATAGGACTCCATCATAATGCAAGAAAGAAGAACTGTTAGTGCGGAAAGAAAGATCGAGAAAGAATGAAAGACAAAAGATAGATGTTAGTATTAGCAATCTTCGATATTTTGCTGTATCACAAAAGGTATTGCACTTTATCATCATTGGGCAGGACTAATAAAAATGGAGAAAAACACCATGATATGACATAAATCAAGGTGTGCAAAGTCATCCACTTGCTAATAACAGAAAGTCATAGACAAGGATTGTCATTAACTCATACTAAGGGCACAAGTTGCCCTAGTCTTTTTGTCAGGACAAACCACAGACAGCAAACAAAAGAAAAGACGGGTCATGAAACGTCATCGCTCCTCTAAATCCTTCATGGGACATCCTTGAGGAAACTAGTAACATGA